>JAJQKJ010001398.1:0-69874 GCA_029574335.1 Rana kukunoris
CCATAGCGGAGATTACCACAGAGACTCCTGGGCATTGAAAATTCAAGTTTCTCCTCTCTTGGGGGTAGCGGAGCAGCCATCTCTGTGCAAAAGTAACTTCCCTGGGGTGGGGGGAAATGGAAATACTTTTGCGCCGGAATGGCGCTTCCGCTAGCGCTTTTAAACGCACAACGGAACACATTGCGCTGGCGTTTACCGTGAAGTGGTGCCGACGGAAGTTGTGAGCATGCGCACAGGGGGCCGAGTGAAGCCTCACTAACTGCGCATGCTCCGTGGATGATGCGCTGAACGTAAGCCTCTGCGCTGGGCTCCGCCCATCATTTACATATGATCACACCCACTTCCACTTGCGTCGGGTTGCGCCAACGCATCTTCGTTACTCCGTCGCAAAGTAACGGCCATGCGCTTGGTGAATACTGTACTTCACTCGCTAGTTTGCGTCAGCGCAGCGTATATGCGTTGCGCTACGCTGGCAAAAAGATGCGCGCATCTACCTGAATCTGGCCCAATGTCGTAAGCATTTTCTGCTGACCTGCAGGGACTCCATAACTGTAATCCACCTTAATGTACTTTTCTCCAGGCTAACAATACGGATTAACATTGGTTAGGCCACTGAAGTGCTGTTAAACTTTTTTAAACTGTTTCCCACGTACACCCGATCGGTTCGTCTGATGAAAAACGGTCCGATGGACTGTTTTCATCGAATGAACCGATCGTGTGTGGGCCCCATCGTTTTTTTTTACCATTGTTGAAAAAACTTAGAACCTGTTTTAAAATTATCTGATGGTTAAAAAAACGATAGAAAAAAACGATGTCTGTGGGCAGGTCCATCGGTTAAAAATCCACGCATGCTCAGAATCAAGTCGACGCATGCTCAGAAGCATTGAACTTAATTTTTTCTCAGCACACCTTAACCCTCTTGGGCATGGAGTTCACCAGAGCTTCACTATATCCATTGGGCCAGATTCACAGAGCCGTAACTCCTGTCTAACTGGTGTTAGACCGGAGTACTTTCGAATTACGCACTTTTTTCACTATTTGAATCCTCAAACCATGAAAAGACGGCTTTGCGCTTCAATCCGACTGGCTTACGTGTTCGTACGCCTTCAGATCTACGCTGCAATAAAATTGCGGCCCGCTGGGTAGACTTCCGGTCGTTTTCCGCTTCGGGGTATGCAAATGAGCTTTTGCCGTCGATCCCCGAAATTACGATCTTATCAATCTCGCAATCTCTTTCACGCAGCTTTAGTCATCTTTTCACTGCGTAATGTTATACCAGCTTTTAGCTGGTCTAATATTAGACAGCCCATGTTAAGTATGGCCGTCGTTCCGCGTCGAATTTCAACGTTTTTTCCGACGTCTTTTATTATTTTTTACGTAAGTCGTCCGGGAATAGGAATGTCCGTAAACGACGCTACTACTCAAAAAAAATGACGTAACAACGTTATTTCGCGCAATGCACGGCGGGAAATTTCTGAACGGAGCATGTGCAGTTCGATTGCCGCGGGGACGCGCCTAATTTAAATGCTTCACGCCCCCTAATCGCGTATTTCGATTACGCGGGCGAGAAATAGACTATGCCGCCGTATCATACGGGCAAAAATCTACCAGAATTCGTTCTAGAGCCTGGTAAAATACAGCTGCGTAGCGTATCTCGGATACGCTGCGCTAATGTACGTGTACCTGAATCTGGCCCATAGTGTTTATTACAAAAAGCTTACATAATAACAGATTAAATTCATTTAATTCCGTATGAGTGAAAGTGATATTAAAGGAGAAGTCCACTCTCTGCTGACGTCACTGCCATCAGTCGGGGCAGCGCGTCTTTACAACTTCCAAGTTGGGATCCACCAGCTGCCCTGATTGATGGCAGTCTCAGCGTCTCAGCAAGCCACTGAGACAGCCTCTCCCGCCCCTCCACTGCTCGGTGCTCCAATAAATATGGAGAAGCAGAGAGGAAAGATGCTGACTGACAGCCAGCAGCTTTCCTTTCGGAGATCTGTGATAACTAAGCCATCGACGATGTTTGGTGGCTCCGTTCTCAGTGCCGAGATGGCGGGTGACAGCTGCAGCTTCGGTCTGATACTCCATTCACCCCAGTAAGTATGAATCAAAAATAAAAATAAATCCCATACTTCTCTTTTAAGACTACTCCAATTTATTTTTAATATGTATAGCAAATTATCTCTATATATATATATATATATATATATATATGCATGAAGATGATGTTAATATACTACATGTTAAACTCTCTATACATACGCTTGTAATGTAATGCTGCACAATTTCAATCCCTTTTTTCTTTTTTTTTACAATGCATTTTTGTTTATTGATCTGTATTTACATGTGCCACCATTTTCCCCTAAATAAAATAGTTTGTAACAAAATAAATAAATGAATATTAAACTTACAAAACATCTACAAACATTTGAATTCCCTTCTTTGTACAACAAAATAATAAAAAATGATGGTGTTATAAACTTACTGGTATGCTGACCCAGGGACAAGATGTATTATACTGCAGGTTACTGGAACTTAGATGTGATGACTTCTTTGGTTTTTCTTTGTTCAGACTTTTTTCCTCAAATTTTTACATGCTGATTATGCCATTACAAGATTTTCCAACCTTCGATGACAATTCTCACTCACTGTATCTATGAAAGAGCAAGTTTGTTATACCTATAGTACACTTCCTGCTCTCCTTATCTCCATACCATGGGGGGGGGGTTCTGTAGTTCACAGAAGTGAACTGGGTAGGGGTTGATAACAGTGCTAAGAGTAAGTCATAACTCTTCAGTGTGCACAGGACAACTTTGGAATTCTGCCAGGATTTTTTATTTTTTTGCACTTATTAAACAGCAATAATAAAACACTTTTTGTGGTATATTTAGTAAACCAAAAATGAGTCAATTAGAGAATTGCATTGTTTAGGTTAATATTCACTTTTATATCAATGTCAATTACAAATATTATTCAGTGCAAGGTTGTGCAGTATTCAGTTTTTTTTTATACTGCAGCCAGGCTCACTATAAGCAGAACATGTTTTTACTAAGCTCATATTTGGGTTGTAATCACAATGTTGTGTTAACCACTTAAGACCCGGAACATTATGCAGGTTAAGGACCTTGCCCCTTTTTGCGATTCGGCACTGCGTCGCTTTAACTGACAATTGCGCGGTCGTGCGACGTGGCTCCCAAACAAAATTGGCGCCTTTTTTTCCCACAAATAGAGCTTTCTTTTGGTGGTATTTGATCACCTCTGCAGTTTTTATTTTTTGCGCTATATAAACAATAAATATCTCCAAAGAAGATATAAAAAATAATTTTTCCTCAGTTTAGGAAATTACGTATTCTTCTACCTATTTTTGGCAGAGGACCCACGGCTAGGCACTTAAAGAGGACGTACCCATACGTGATTGTGCCCAGCTGTGCCATTCTGCTGACTTAAATCGGCGTTATGTCGTCACATATGTCAGGGAAAATTGTCCACACTGAATCTTTAAAATCTTCTTACCTTTGTAGGTCAATTTGACCATACTAATGATTAGGAGAGTAAACAAATATTCTTACTGCATTCTTACAATGAAAAATGTAAAAAAAAAATCCACTAGTGCATACCTAGCTTAACAACTGTTGCAATAAGACATCAATTGCAGTATTTCAATTGGTCAACAACGGGAATGTAGAAAGCATTTTAGTCCTTAGAAACCAATCAGAAACCACCTTTCTCTCTCATACGTATGTATAATACACAGAGCCCTGTGTTTTCAAGCTCTCCAGCTATATGAGCTTTGATGGCTTTTATTTTTGTACTATGAAAACCCAATAAATAAATTTCACAAAAAATAAATAAAATAAACCACTCTTGGTTTTGGAATTCTTAACAGATAAAGGCTAAAATAAAAGTTAGGGTGAGTGTTATACGTATGTGCGTGTTATACGCCGATAAATACGGTAGATGATTTTTTTTTTATTTTTTTAGGGTAAATGAGCGATATGGGGTCTTTTCATGTCATGGCTTATTTCTGTAATAGGAATAAAAGTGATCAAAAAAATAAAATAAAGGGACAGTGTAAAATTAAATGAAAAACTAAAATAAAATCATATAAGTACCCCATCCTCAATGCTGGTGCGCAGAAGCGAACACATATGTAAGTCGCGCCCCCACATATGTAAATGGTGTTCAAATTACACACGTGAGGTATCGCAGCAATTGTTAGAGCGAGAGCAATAATTATAGAGCAGGATCTCCTCTAAACAGGTAACCTGCAGAGGCCACGTCACAGCACCCTAGTGTACTGCAGTACTGCAGGGAAGGGGGGTCTGCACATGAGTCCAGATCGTGGTAAGAAGACTTATCTTAGGAAAGTGGTAAAAGATCCTTTTAACAAAGCTACCCCTTGATAGAATGTCATTCAGAGATATAATTGGTAGTTAATTCATTTTCCATAGACTTTACACTGACTTCTCACTCTCCTGCCTTTTCTTTTGAAGAAATACACATTAAGGAGATCCAGAGACATACATATTCTAGTGCATTTGATTTTTTATGATAAAAGGGGTTTAAAAATGTAAATCAATATTATAAAAAGTATTTCTTTAGTACGTGGTTAGGACTCAGCGAACACCATTATTTTCATTCACTATTTGCTTGAATAATTTAGGCACGAAAGCTAAATTATACATAAAGTGTACAGTTAGAGGAAAAAAGTTCATGCACAGCCTCAGGCTATAGCCATCCCCTAATGATGTCTGTAGTCAGTGGAAAAGAACTCGTTAGACTGAGAGTAATTTTTCAAGGCTTACATGTTTTCTTAACACAGTTATGTGCATAGAACAATTCAACATATACTGTTACAGTTTAAAAAAAAGCATATATACTTACCTGCATGCATTTCATACTTTCTGCAAGCTAAAGGTGATTTAGTCATATTAGTGCACTTGCAATCACACAGTAAAGACTGTTCTCTAGAAGACTTCTGTGTATCAGTGTTGCTTGGACTCCAGAACAGTGGATCTAAACCTCTAGTGCCGTGACCACGTGATAAAATTTCCCAAGTTGTGGGGACCCCTAACAGTAAAATTATATTTGTAGCTTGTGTTGTCCACACCTAAGGCAAGTAATTTGCGCCCCTAACCCACGAAAATTTAGTGCTCCCTGAGTCCCTTCCACTCGTACAGTATTAAAACCCTTTATGGTACATTTTAGGATGTATCACTCTTTCTATTGGGTTTTCTTTTCTTTCCCTTTTATCTCTCTCTAGCCGTCTGTTTTGTTGTTTCTCTTATTCTTTCACTCCCTTTTTCTTTGTTACTCCCCATCATATATTCTCTATTTTTATTCCTTCTCTTACTCCTTGGTATGGGGAATGGGTTGAGTGGCAATGCTGGGGGGACATCTTATCAGCCAACTTAGGTGCTCTTGATCAAGGTCATCTGCTGATCTGAGAACTGTAGTGGGGACTTTTAATGGCAACTATAATCACAGGTTGTGTTACTCACTGTGTCTCCTACTTTGTGGTGTCTCGTAGCAGTGACACCTATGCCGAAATCAGGAGATAGGGTCTCCTCCAGCCCCTCCCACTTCACATTTCTTTACCAGTCAGCTGACCTCTAGTCTCTGCCCCCCAACCATGCTGTGAACTGAATGTGCGGCTGTAAAGAGGAACAAGGAAAACAAAAAGTGCAGCACTAGAAAAACTGTAGAGGTGCTGTCATTAGCATATGACATGCAAAATTATAATCCAGGATGTGAGGTGCAATGGAGAAAAGCAAAACATCACCTAGCCAACAGGTATTATAAAAGAAAGTCCCATTGGTATGATTCCAAACAGATGAGTGAAAGCACTAAACAGGTGCAGTGGACAATGTGAGTAGTTCATAAGTGTGGTTCCCATGAAAAAGTTCAAAACACTTCACATAAAATTCCAATTCAGATGAAGGAAAATGATAAGAGTAGCTTGTCTGTAGTAATCTTCAAAGTATCAAATATAGGAGATAGGTACTCTTACCAGCTGTGGTGGACTTACTTGTTAATACTAACAGCAAGTCAGACAAGGCGTGGTGGTCTCAGCTGACCCTGGGCTCTGTAGAGGTGGATCTGTGATGGTGGTCACTCCGGTTTGGGATGATGGAACCAGTCTGGTCAGATATCTCCCCTCCGAAACAGGACCCCAAATAAATAAGGCCAACGGTGAGAGGCCAGGCTCAAGGGTCAACTCAGCAGGTATGGATGTATATAGAAAAAAAGGAAATGCTCCCAATGGTGCAGATCAAAAATAAACCCGTGAAGGCTTTATTTAAAATAAATAAATAAAATCACGTGATAATTAAGGTAAAAAGCAGTATGGGGTACTCAGCATGTGGGTTACATGCTGAGTACCCCATACTGCTTTTTACCTTAAATTATCACGTGATTTTATTTATTTATTCATTTTAATAAAGCCTTCAATGGCTGCTACATTGTTATATTTTTTTAACATGTTGTTTCCCCCACGCAGTTGTTTCCCCCACACTTCTGTAAAGAGGAACAGCCAAGGATTCGGTGACCCCTGGCAAATCATCATTCGACCCCCAGGTTGAGAACCACTGCTCTAGAAGTAGGGTGTAGTCCCCTAAAAACATAATTGCTAGTGTATGTTTAACCACTTCATTACTGGGCACTTAAACCCCTTCGTGCTCAGACCAATTTTCAGCTTTCAGTGCTGACGCATTTTGAATGACAATTACGCGGTCATACAACACTGTACCCAAATTATATTTTTATCATGTTTTTTCCCACAAATAGAGCTTTCTTTTGGTGGTATTTAATCATCTCTGCGATTTTTATTTGTTGCACTATAAACAAAAAAAGACAGAAAATTTTGAAAAAAACCACAATATGTTTTACTTTTTGTTATAATAATATCCCAATTTTTTTTTCCTCGGTCTAGGTCGATACTTTTTCTTCTACATATTTTTGTTTAAAAAAATCGCAATAAGCGTATATTGATTAGTTTACGCAAAAGTTATAGCGCCTACAAAATAGGGGATTTATTATTATTTTTATTTTTTTTACTAGTAATGGCGGCGATCTGCGTTTTTTTTTCAGGCCTGCGATATTGCGACGGGACATATCGGACACTTTTGACACAAATGTGTGGGACCATTCACATTTATACAGCGATTAGTGCTATAAAAATGCACTAATTACTGTATAAATGTGACTGACAGGGAAGGGGTTAACACTAGGGGGTGAGGAAGGGGTTAAATGTATTCCCTGGGAGTGGGGGGAGGGGAATGACTGGGGGAGGTGACCGATGCTGTGTCCCTATGTACAAGGGACACAGATCAGTCTCCTCTCTCCCTGACAGGACGTGGAGCTCTGTGTTTACACACAGAGCTCCACGTCCCTGCTGTCACCGTCGATCGTGAGTACCTGGCGAACATAGCGGCCGCCAGGTACACGCATCGGCTTCTCAGCAATGAACCGGAACAGTGTTTACCCACTGTGTGCCCCCCAGTGGCGCGCGCGGGTAATGCACATAAAAAGACGATTAAAAGACATCCACTCGGCACTTGAGAGCCGTGCTGTGGCCGTCTTTCGTCTATAGTGCGGATCTCAAGTGTTTAAACACAGTTTCACATATAGCTGTTGACTATCAGAAATACATTTGGCCAAATCTAAAAGCTATTTATCGCTTGCTACTTGCCTCTACTTATTTTTTTTGTACATTGTCATTTCTACATGACCAGTCATGGATAATATTAATTAAGGGAAGGATTTGAATACAATTTAAAGAAAAAAATATTTTCAAATACTTATAGAACTAGATAGAAGCCAAATAATGTTTGTAGATATATTTCTAAATATACCTGACATACTTTAATATATCATACCTTAAACAATAAACACTTATAAATTTACTAATTTACTAATACTAATAATACTAATAAATAAATAATTACTAATATTACTAATACTAATAAAAAGGCAATAACTAGAGCAATGGTTCTTAACCTCGGTCAAATACCCCCAACAGGCCATGTTTTGAGAAGTTCTCTTAGATAAAATAGCTGTCCTACCAAGCCATTGACTCTGATTTAAAGCACCTGTGCAAGATAAAGGAAAACCTGAAAACATGGCCTGTTGAGGGTACCTCATGACTGAGGTTTAAAACCACTGAACTTGAGGACATGGAGGTTTCCCAGTCCACAAGAAGTAAATGCTTTGCAATTTGATGTTCATAATGCTGTATCTTCCTTCCTTTTTTTTTGCAAACGTTGCTTCAATAGACACTTAAAGCCTAGTCCCAGTCGTTTGTAACTCTTTCTCAAATTTTTTTTGTCTGTGTCCTCATTGAAGAGTCTTTTGGGTAGATCTGGGCTTTAAAGCAGAAACCCAGAAAAATCTCCAAACTAAGGGTGAGATTCAGTTTACTGCAGAGCAAAGATTTATTAATTTTTGTAAATTTTGAAGCCATGAAGAAAAAAGTTTTTTTCCCAGTTTTTTTGGAAGGAGGGGGTTGATTCACATTTTTTGGAAAAATTGAAAAAATTGTAGTGTGGAATAGTTTTACAGGTTGAAAGACATTTTTTTTACACTGGTAATGTAAAATGCAGTGTATATAAAAGTAATCAAACGGGAAAAAAGGGGGGTAAAAACTGCGCTAATGGTGTATAAATGATAAACAAATATTGAGAAAAAGATAAGCTGCGACACAAAAACTTGTGATAATCATGTGATAAAATGTAGGAATAGGTTTGAGGGAAACAAACTGCGCTAGCTAAAGAACAAACAAACAATGTAGCAGCCAGCACACAAACAAAGTAAAAAACGGATGAAGGGCAATAAGTGCAGCGCTAAAATAGAATGGTCTGTGGAATTGTAACCAAATCAAATGACATACATAAATTAAATCCAATGGGGATATTCCAAAAGACTGTGAGTCACTATAGGAAAAGAGAATCACACAACATATAAGCAATAATGTGAATAGTCCATTGGCATGTTTCCCAACAGGTGAGTGAAACACTTCACAGGGGCAATGGTGTCAATTCAGATGAGTCAGGGGGATATAGAATACATGGCTTGTCTGTAGTAATCTTCCAAATACCAAAGAAAAGAAATGGGTACTCTTACCAGCTGTGGTGGACTTACATGTTAGTCTTAACAGCAAGTCAGAGAAAGCGTGATGGTCTCAGCAGACCTGGGGCTCTGTAAGGATGGTCGCTCCGACTTGAACGGTGGAACCAATCTGGTTAAACAACTCTCTTCAGGAACAAGACCCCAAATGGATGAGGCCAGTGATGTGGGTCACGGGATGGCCAAACTCATAAATCAGCACAACATGTGTGAATATGTAAAAAATAAAGAAAAAATGCTCCCAATGGTGCAGGTCAAAAATAAACCCAGGAGGGTTTTATTTAAAAGAAATGCAAAAAAATGTGAAGTTGCGCTGTGAGAAAATTAACAAATAAACAAGTAAGTATAGTATAGTATGCTGGCTAAGAAAAAAGAAGTCGATATTAAAATACCAATTCTGTGAGGACTCAGTATATATGTGAAAAAAGTATCTATGAAGATATAACAATATAAACAATGAAGATGGTTCGTATATTCCACTAAATAAATTAAAGTCTTTAGTTGAATGGTGATTATGTGCAAATTGATCAGTGAAGTCCAAATAAGGAGAATAACACCCGTCACCAAAAATACACCAAAAATGAATGGAGGCTTACCAGAAGGCAAGCTCAATAAGCTTGCGGCTATAAACCCTAGCCCGGGCCTTTAAAGGATCCTCAGCAAGTGTGAAATAGTTGTAAGGAACTCCAAAATTAGTAAAACAGGAACGAAAGAAAAAACTCACATAGTGAAGTAAGTCTGCACAACTTAAAATGTGACACTATTACTACCACCACCGTATCACCCACATAAATTGAAGGCTTACCAGAAGCCAGAGAATGGTCTTCCTATGGCTAAAATACCCTTAGCCTGGGCCTTGAGTGATGACACTGCTAGCTGGATGACTAATCCTCTCAATAACTCGTCAGCGATGATAACAATAAAGGATAAAAAAGGGAGCCCACATAGTGAAGTATGTAATAAAAGGCCTTTTTATTACATACTTCACTATGTGGGCTCCCTTTTTTATCTAAAATGGCAAAAAAGCCAGCAGCATGCAGATAGATAGCAATTAAAACAGTGTGTGAAATTGAGAACTTCCGGTCTCCGCCATGACTGGAAGTAACGTCACCCGGCTCCTTCCAACACTCACTTTGAATGAGGCATTTCTAAATAAAAGAAAGGATGAAGGTGCAAGCACACAGCTACAGAAGTGGTGGGAAGAATAGCAATTTGACAAGGTTTTAAAAACCTGTTTTATTTGAATCCTTTTTAGAAGGGTCAGTCAAGGTTTGAAATAGACACCTGATCCAGGCTTCTAAATTCATCCAACATCCATAGGCATTTGAAAACTATAAAATGTTGAGACATATTGCATTTACATACTTACATACTGTAGTTAGACTTGTTGAAAAAAAGACACACGTTCATCTAGTTCAACCAATACCAGGGGAAAAAAATCATACAATCTTATATACACAATCCTATACCCACATTAGATCCAGAGAAAGGCAACAAAAAAACAACCCCAGCAAAGCATGATCCAATTTGCTCTAGCAGGGGAACAAAATCCTTCCTGATCCCCCAAGAGGCAATTAGATATTCCCTGGATCAACTTTACCTATAAATGTTGGTATTAAATTTTATGTGGGACATTTTTTTTTCTTTCCTAACCTAAATAATTTGTGCCTGACACATTCTGTTTTCTTTTTTCAGTCTTGTACAAATAAATATTTTATATTAATAATATATAAATTGTGTATTGCAGGCATAATAAAGTTGCCAAGATCAATATTACAGTCCCAGCAGAGGTGACAGCTGTTGATGTCAGATTAATACAGGAAGGTGTAGAAAGTTGGTGGTAATTAAGGATGAGCTAAAAGTACCTGGGTTTGGTTTGATTCATGTTTGCATAACATGACTAAAGTAAGTTCAGGTACTTGGCACTGCACTGGGGGACATGCAAAAATCTATTTGGCAGGGGGCAGTGATTTAAAAAATGCTTTGAAGTTAAATTTAAAAGTGAAAAATGACTTTCAATAATATGCCGGGTGGGGGGGGGAGCCGGTAACCTACAGTGCTGCATCTGTATGATGTATACAATATAATACAGCAATGCGGACATTTACAAAGAAAAATGCTGTTTAAATCACCAGTAAATGACAGCTTTGGTCATTTTACTTTTGCTTGTAGACAAACCGCCACACAAAAAAGTGTGGGATTCTACAGCATTGATTTGGGCAATGTTATTTGGTTAAGAATATTATGCTATAACTGTCAGGGGTCAGGCTCAGAGATCAGCAGCTATAGCAGCAGAGAGGTTCCCACCATCGAGCTGGATAACTACAGAAGTTGGTGTTTACCAGAGCCCCTGTTGGTGCAGATAGGTTTTTCTGTTTGTTAGTACTATGTCGCAGTGCTCAGGATTAACCACTAGGAGCTGAACAAGATGGGGTCCAGTAGCAAATATATCAGGTATAGGTCAAGCAGAAACATAGTCAGTAACAAGCCAAGTGTTGGTAACAAGTGGTTGCCGGTTGGCATTAAGCAGAAGCGTAGTCAAAGAACAAACTAAAGGTTGGTAGCGAGTGGTAGCGAAGATACAAATGGCAGCAGGAGTGACATGAGCAAGATATTGCCTGGAGTAGGCACAATCATTTGGAAAACAGGAAGTACAAAGGCATGGCTAAAAAAAAGGGAGTTCATGGAAGGAGCAAATGGTTTAAAGTTCAAGAGAAACAAAGTTCAAGACAAGATTAGCTACTGTCCAGCATCCCAGGTGGCTCAGCAAGAAGAGACACTGCCAGACACCCCACACCTTTTTATAATATGGTTGGAGATTCCAGATCTGTAAATAATGGGGCTGGGTGATATTATTGATTGCTAAAGACAAAATGGTTGTCAAAACCACTGACAGATAGAAAGCTGACATATTTATTAGCGGTAAAAATACTGATATTTGGCTCCTATCAAAAGGGTTAAAAGTTTGGTCAGAACTTTTACTGAGACCAAACCTTGACCTCCTCCCTAGTAGCAATGAGGGTTCTATAATCAGGGCTGATAGAATAATTTATCACCTTAACCATATGGTTTGATATCCTCCTGGATAGCAGGAGGTGGTGGACCAAGTGACAAGGTGGATAACCATCTATTCCCCTTCATCCTTCACTTCAACTTGTATGCACCCTTTTCTGTGGGACTGAACTTATTTTCCACTGGACTATGCCTATTTGAATTAGGTTATAAATGTCATTTGAACGCTAGATGTCTGTTGGTTATATAGATATCTGGTGGCTGATGACTCTGAGATGTTTACATTTCTCCTCATTTGAATTTTCTATTGAACAATTTCTATTTATGTGTTCAACATTGAATGGTTACTTTGCTTCACTTAAGTCTTTGCTTCACTTAAGTCTTTGCTTCTTTTTTGGCACAGTAATAATTATTTCCTTCACTATATACAGTATGTATACTTATTATATATATTTATTTTAGCGCGACTATTGCCTCTGAGACCTCGTTCACACGACCGAGGAACTCATCGTGAAGGAAACATCATTTTCCTCAACGAGTTTCTTGTTAGGCTTGTCAAGAATCTTGACAAGCTTTCTTTGCGACAACACTGTCAAGACAAAATCTCGTCATTCTCAAACGTGGTGACGTACAACACGTACGACGGCACTATAAAGGGGAAGTTTGATTCCACTGGCACAACCCTTGGGGCTGCTTTTGCTAATCTCATGTTACTGTGTGTTAAGTAAAAGTTTGGTGAGAGACGATTCGCACTTTTCAGTCTGTTACAGCGTGAAGAATGTGCTATCTCCATTACAAACCCTACTTTTACCGAAGGCACGCTCCCACCTCATACTTCATTCTGAGCATGCGCGGGTTTCTAAGCATACACACGAACATGTTTCTCGTCGTAAACCAGCAGGACAAGAAATACGACAAGGAAATTGAGACTCCCGACGACGAAAAAGAGAAGTTGTTCTCTCTTTTTTCCCGTCAAGTTCCACGACAGTTTTCTCAACGAAAAACATACACACGACCGTTTTCCTCTGCAAAAAAGCTCTGCCACCAAGTTTCTTGATGGATTCTGTCGAGGAAAACAGTCATGTGTACGAGGCCTTACACATGTTTTCACATGATTATCACATGTTTTGTGTCGCAGCTTAGTTTCATTTAAACATTGGTTATTCACATATATTTATCACTAGCGCAGTATTTAGCCCCCTTTTTTTATATCTAGGGAAGATGGACACCCAATGCTGAGGCAAAACTTGAGTAGAAGAGCAAGTAATATGTATAGGAAAAAGTACAAGTGGGATACTGCAGAGCAGCCTGCAGCATCAGGAATATAGATTAGGAGACAAGTACAAAAACAGGCATGAAGCCAGTGTAAAGTCACCAAAATAAGTGTGCTGAAGGTGAAAATAAACAAATAAGTGATAAATTAAAAACAGTTTGAGTTCAGAACAAGGAGATCAACGAAGGTGCCAACACCCATAGCACGGCAGTCCCAATGGTCGCAAAAAAGTACACAAGGATAATAAGGGAGAAGAAATATGTATATATATATTTATCAGCAGTGGTCATAACAATAATAATACAGTATATGGCTGCATTCACACAACAGTGTTTTGAATCGTGGGCAGATTTGCTGTGGATCTGCCAATGATTTGACAGCACCAAGGTGTGAATGACAACACGCGGCACTTTAAGATGCCATTTATTTCAATGACACCTCAAATCATGGTGAGGTTCTGCCGTGAATGTCTCTTGATAAAACGTGCTGCAATCGCCACAACTCAGGACGCATGTCGCCCAAAAATAGTTCAGGAGCTACTTTGGGGCAACATGCTTCCCGCGATGCGGGTTGCTGTAATTGCGGCACGTTTTATCGCCCGACAATCGCGGCAGACCCGCACCATGATTTAAGGTGTCGTTCAAATGAATGGCATCTTAAATGCAAGTTCCGTATTTTTTCATTCAAACATCAGCGCTATCAAATCCAAAAAGCTTTAGCGTGAATGCAGACTAAGGCTTCATTTAGACACGTGGCAGGGGAGCAGCATAAATGTGCAGTTGAGCCGTATCTTTGCCACTTGCCACCAGCTGCCCCCACCTCCATAAGCTGCAATAGGCAGTGGATGGGGTGTTTACAAAGTAGGGGAGTAGGCGGCATGCCCACCAAATGCTACACATTCTAGTAAATGGGGAAGTGCCACAAAAGCCCCACAACGCAATGCACTCGATTGCAACACATTTATTTTTAAAAAATGGGGTTAAAACAGGCAGTGAGGAGGTGTTGCATCGCTTCCTCACCACCATCAGTAGCCTCTGAAACGCGATTTAAACATGGATAATTTGCCTGGAAATTGAACAGCCTATTTGCCTTTAGTAAATCAACTCCTAAATGTCTATGGAATTGAATGTGTTAAAAATGAAAGTAACAAAGACCTAAGTTTTTTTTTAGAAACTATATTATATGTTAAATAATGAATAATGTGTTTCAGTATAAAGCTTTTTAATATCAATATCTTTCAAAAGAGTCTCGAATTGTCCCTTATAAAATTGATAGTGTTTCTAAGTTACACTATAAAGAACACTCATTTATCAATAACGAATATATTTTTTTCTTTTTTGCTTGATATTTCTTATTGTCATAACATTTTATATTACAGTCCCTTTGCTAACAATTTATGTATAAAAAGGACTTTTTATGTCCTCCCTTGCTCCTTTATCATCACAGCACACATGCAGAATGTATTCTATTGTACAGAGGCAGTCATAAAACAGATCAGGAGAAGCTGTGGCACAAGAAATCAAAAACATAATAATGTCTTTGGGTTTTGCATTTTAAATACTGCATTCATTGTTGCACTGAGGCCTCAGATCCCTTTTCAGACATTATGCAGATTATCTTTGGTAATGTGTGTTTCATTGTACTTTGATATAAAATAATGTACACCATGATTCATCCTAGTGACTGCCATTAAGGAGAAAAGCACCTACTTATGATATGTAACAATTTGCTTTTCTAATTTGAAGAGGATCTTGCTATTTTAATTGTATAATTTGTGCAGTGTTCCTGGGCAGAATTGCAATTCAGAAGGAATCTCGTTGCTCAGCTGTTGCTCTGAAATTGATAACATCTATATTCCTATTCCTTAAATGTTTTTATATCATATTTTATTTTTTTAAGATATCAAAATTACTTCTTTCATAAGGTAATACCTATTAAGCAAATTTTTACACCAAAAATGCCCTCAATAATTATTTGAGTTGAACTAAAAGGAAGCATTAAAATCAAAGTAGGCATCCACTGCAAGGTATAGCAGAGTAATTTGAAAAATTGGCAGAAATTGAAAGAAAATAGATAGTTACAATTATTGGAAAGCTTCAAATATTCAAGATTGTTTCCATTTAGAAAAAAAATTGGGATTTCAGTACAATTTAAAATTATTAAAGCACTTCACTCTGAAGGTGATCGGACTCTGTATCTGTTCCTTTGTAGGAAGATTTAAAATTATGAGTGCTCCTTAAATTGTTTAAACCATTGATTTTCTTATGAAATTGATTTTCCAAGCTTTTATTTCTTCACTGACTAGGTAATTACAGTTAAGACATTTCTTCTTTTTTTTTTTTTTCTTTTTTTTTTTAAGCAGCACGATTTTTCTTTGTCTCCGTTTACCATATTTTTTTAATTCTTTATCTCCACTTTAATTTTTACTGTTCCTTAAATAATCTTGTTTCAAATTGCAAGCTTTATTTTTAACATTTTTTGTGTTTGAGGTAAAGATTTAGCAGCTGTTCAAGGACTATAAAAAAGTTTAGGGGTTAGTATGAGGTCAAGTCAAAAATTCCAATTGATTTAGCTTGAATAACAGTTTAAAGTGTAACAAGGTTCTAGGACATGGGTTATTTTAGCAACATTTTGTTCATAAACAGAAAGGACAGCTAACTATATATAAATATTGTATAACATGGTAGAATCAAGAAACAAGTAAACTACATTTTAATGGAACATGTTGGGAGATGCCCCCCAAAAATGTATACTGATACCCCACTGTGTAGCACATGGACTAATTTATTACAAATGTATCTTCTAAATATGTTAAAAACTGCAGAATATTATTATTATTTATTATTCTTTTACAAATGTGCTTTGATTCTCTTTTCCAGATGTATAGTATCTAGTCTGACAATAAATCATTCCAAAACCATAAGACTCTGCGTATTTCTCTATTTTATTTTATTTTTTTACATTTTTATTTTGTTTTACATTTTTACAGACAGTAAAGCCAGTTGACCCAATTCATCAAGCTGTGCAGCAATATTATGGCTTGAGACACCATTTTGGCATGATTTCAGTGCTGAATAAATTGGGGGAATTTCCAGTTAAGGCCGCGTACATGCGATCGGTCCAAACCGGTTCACAGACTGATGGACTGATGGTCTGATGTGTGTACACACCATCAGTTCAAAAACCGATCGTGTCAGTACGCGGTGATGTAAAACACAACGACATGCTGAAAAAAATTAAGTTCAATGCTTCCAAGCATGCGTACACTTGATTCTGAGCATGCGTGGGTTTTTGGACCGATGCTTTTGCGTACTAACCATTGGTTTGGACCGATGGTCAGGTGTCCATTGGTCCGATTTTTAAAGCAAGTTTTAAAACTTTGGTCCGACGGACGAGTCGTACACATGGTCGGTTTGGACCGATGAAACTGGACTTAAGTCCATTTTCATCGGTTTGGACCGATCGTGTGTACGCGGCCTGAGAGTTAGATTGAATAGCAAAGTGCCTTTAAGGATGGCTTCCTTTCAAGTCATACATTGCATACAATTGTTTTGCTAGCTGTGACTCGACACAATGATCACATGGTATAGACTGTGCCAATCACGGCCCATCTGTACCATTTCATTAACTGTGGCCAATCACAGCTAATCACAACAAAATAAACTGAATGAATCAATTTTATTCAGTAAAATGCTTGCATATAACAATGTAATTCATTGCTATATGCAAAAATAATATGTAAAAAAAAAAGATATACTAATCAATTCCCCAGAGTAGTACAATGTTATTGTGGTATCATGCTATTGGTCTGGTCAAAGTGTGTTAAAAAAAAATTAAAAAAATTATAATAAAAAAAAAATATATATATATATATATATATATATTTATTTTGTACTTTCACCAGTCAGTGTCCCTGACACATTACTGCCACTCCCATTATATGATGATGCTGTACTGCACTGGTAACAGTATGTAAAAAAAAAATTGAAATGTTTTAATTTCTTAATTTTTAATGACAAAAAAATTACAACTTCAAAAAAACTTGCTGTGCCTCTTACTAAATACATTGGACTGTCTATTTTCCAAAAATAGGTAATTTGTGGGATATTTGTACTGCCCTCAGCCCTGACATTTTTAGGCCTCAAGAAATGAGATTGGCCGTGGACTGTATAACATTTCTACAGACTAAATAATATAGACTGATTTGAGTTATTTTCACCAAATACATGGAGCAAAATACATTTTGGCCCAAATTATTTATTTGCAAAATGTTATAACAGAAACTAAGAAAAACATGTTTTTTTTTTAAATGTTTGCTCTTTTATTTAGCAAAAAAAAAAACAGTAGTGATTAAATACCACCCAAATAAAGCTCTATATTTGTGTGAACAAAATGATAAAAGTTTAGTTTGTGTACGGTGTTGCATGACCACACGATTGTCATTCAAATTGCGACAACGCTGAAAGCTAAAAATTTGTCTGGGCAGAAAGGGGTAAACGTGCTCAGTATTGAAGTGGTTAAAGAGCAAGCTGCGTGGGCCAGCCACAGTTTTGTTTTGGACAATGACTTGCAGCACTGTTACTTTTATATGATTCTACATGTCCTTATAAGGAAGATTTCCTGTTTATTTGAGAGGTGCCACAAAAAAAACAGAAGGTGAAGAAAATGATCTGAAGAAGGGAACAGAGATGGCAATGAAATGATTCTTAGCAGACAAGCGAAAGTATTTTGCTGTTGGGGACAGATAAAGCATTTAATACCTGACACAGGTCTGAATACATCTCTTCTTTATCCAAACCAAGGAGTGGCTGGAATAACGCTTTAAAGCACTAGAAGAAGCAAGTCTTGCTCCAATCCCAAACTCTATATGAAAGGGGCGAAGATAGTCTATGGGCGCAAATCTTGTTGAAGTTTTAGGGCTGATAGGCAATCTATTGTCAAAAAAATACAAGGAAAGCTGGGCATTGCCATGGAGGAAATGCGTCAATGTACTTATGTTCTTTAAATTATTAGTATAGCATAAAGGAGTTATTTTCATGTGGCTTTACGAATACACAAATCCTTTAAATAAAATGCTTAGGGAATGCCTTAGAACTGTACATGGTGTCATGAAACAGTATGATTTTTACAGACAGTCTCAGCAACAAATTACACTGAAACGCATATCTGGCTGTGAAATTAACTTTTGTTTTTTACGATAAGTATGGCATACAAACAGCTCATTCATTTGAGCTTTAGTAGGATTTTTAGCTTTAGCAAAGATATAATTTTTTATGAATAACCACTTACAGACCGGAAAATTTGCCCTCTTACTGGGCACTTAAACACCCTCCTGACCAGACCAATTTTCAGCTTTTAGTGCTCTTACATTTTTAATGACAATTACTCAGTCATGCAACACTGTACCCAAATGATTTTTTTTTGTCCTTTTTTTCCCACAAATAGAGCTTTCTTTTGGTGGTACTTGATCACCTCTGCGGTTTTTATTTTTTGCGCTATTAATGAAAAAAGACCGAAAATTTGTGGAAAAAAACGTTTTTTTCTTAGTTTCTGTGATAAAATTTTGCAAATTATTAATGTTTCTTCATAAATTTTGGCCACAATTTATACTGCTACATGTCTTTGATAAAAATAACCCAAAGTTTTTGGAAATTTTTTGGTCTGTGTGAAAGTTTTTAAATCTACAAGCTATAGTGCAAATCATAAAAAATGATCACATCTGATCACACCTGATGTACTGAAGGCCTCTCTCATTTCTTGAGACCCTAACAAGCCAGGAAAGTACAAATGCCCACAGATGGCACTGAGGTTGCACAGATGGCACTGTGGTGGCACAGATGGCACTAAGATGGGTGCTGATGACTAGGGTACTGATGTGCTCTGATGAGGCCTGTGTACTGGTGGACACAGGTGGGCACTAATGAGGCAGCACAGATGGCACTAATGAGGCGGCACAGATGGCACTAATGAGGCGGCACAGATGGCACTGAGATGGGTACTGATAAGATGGGTACTGATGTGCACTGATTGACTGCGGCACAGGTGTGCACTGATGAGGTGTGCACTGATGAGGTGGCACAGGTGGGCACTGATGAGGTGGCACAGGTGGTGGTCACTGATTGCAGATGGGCACTGGGCACAGGTGGTACTGGTGGCACAGGTGGGCACTGATGGGCAAGGTGGTACAGATGGGCACTGATGGGCACGGTGGTACTGGTGGGCACGGTGAAACTGGTGGGCACGGTGGGCACAAGTGGGCACAGTGGGCACATGTGGGCACGGTGGGCACATGTGGGCACAGGTGGGCACAGTGGGCACAGGTGGTACTGGTGGGCACAGTGGTAATGGTGGTCACAGTGGTACTGGTGGTCACTGTGGTACTGGGGGGCACTGTGGTACTGGGGGGCACTGTGGGGGGCACTGTGGTACTGTTGAGAGCACTGATTAGTCACTTTTTTTTTAGCGCTGGTCACTTACAGTTCTCTCCCCTCCTCACACGCGCTGTTTACATATGAGATCATCTCACATTGGCCGCACAGTTCGCGCTGTAAATAGCCGATGTGATTGGCTATTTACCGCAATCTGTGTTTGGCTGTGAACGAGGGACACGGCCAGCACAGGAGTTCCCCGATGCGCGCTCGGGGGCGCGCACGGGGAACGAGGAAAGGGGCGGCCGTAAAAACACGGCCTGTTAGAGATTCAGGGCTGCGCTGCGGCTGTAGAAAGTCGTACGGCCGTCAGCAAGTAGTTAATGACAAGGCCATTTTTTGCGATACAGCACTGCATCGGTTTGACTGAAAATTGCATGAATGTGCAACTTTGTATCGAAACAAAATTGACCCCCTTACTAGCATCTTTTTATTTATTTTGTTATACATTGGATTATTGCACATAGTGAATATAAGTATATATGCATATTATTAGAATATTATTGTTATATGTATAATGCTTTTGAGATATTCATAGCATTTATCTACTGTTTGACTTAAAGGGCTGTAAAGGAAAAAGTATTTTCACCTTAATGCATTCTATGGCCCCCCGTTACACTTACCTGACCCCTTCGAAAGCCCTGCGCTCGGCCCCGACATCCTCTTCGCCACTCAGCCTGGCCGTTGTTTGGCTAGAGTGGATGGATTGAAAGCAGCGCAGCCATTGGCTGGAGCTGCTGTCAATCACATCCAATGATGCGGCGCGCCGAGGGGCGGGGATGAGTGATACAGTGAGCGGCTATGGCCACTCGCTGTATCACGGAAACCGCATCTGCAAGGACTCCACACAATGCGAGGGAGCTTGCATGAATGTGTAGAGTTCTTGCGGAGAGGACCAGAGACAGCCGCTGAGGGACCCCAGAAGATGTGGATCGGGGCCACTCTGTGCAAAACGAGCTGCACAGTGAAGGTAAGTATAAGATGTTTGTTATTTAAAAAAAAAAAAAAACATTTTCTTTTACAAACCCTTTCAGGTATTAATATCTAACTGGATGAACAGATGTGCGCTTTTTTGTAGATATTTATTCACTTCCATTATGGCTGCTCTGAGCCTCCTCATGTTTACAGTGAGGGAGCTGGCTTACCCAAAAGCTCCCTTACTGGTTATTTTAAGCCTGCTGACTATAGCTCATTATGCCTACTGCACACCTGCAGTTAAATGCCCTGTACACACGATTGGAAGTTCTGACAGAAAGAGTCTGATGTGAGCTTTTGAACGGAAATTCCAACCGTGTGTATGCTCCATCGGACTTTTGCTGTCTGAATTTCCGCCAGTAAAAGATTGAGAGCAGGTTCTCAAATTCTCGGACGGAAAAAATTCCTATCGAAAAATCCGATCGTCTGTAGCAATTCCGATGCACAAAATTCCGACGCATGCTCGGAAACAATTTAACGCAGGCTCGGAAGCATTGAACTTAATTTTCTCGGCTCGTCGTAGTGTTGTACGTCACAGCGTCCTTGATGATCGAAAGTTCAGAGAACTCTTGTGCAACAGTGTGTATGCAAGCCAAGATTCAGCTGAATTATTTCGGAAAAAACATCCAAGGTTTTTCCAATGGAAAATCTGATAGTGTGTACGGTTGTAACCCTGAATACTGAAAAATATTAAAGTGGTTGGTTGTAAAGGCAGGAGGTGTTTTACCTTGATGCTTTCTCTTCATTAAAGTAAAAAAAAAAACTGTCATGCTCCCTTCCTTATCTCAGCATCCCTAAATACTTGTATATAAAGAAAGCAGTGCAGCGCAAACCAAAATTCAAATAATGATAAATATACTCATAAAAGTGAAAATGAGAACCAAAAAAGGAAAAAATAGTCCAAAACGGTAAACAACATATGAAATAAATCCTGCGACCAGATATTAAGAGTATCTTCACCACGTGACTGGACAACCAATTTCAAAGTGTGATCCCTTCACCAGTAAAAGATGGGTACTCTCACCTCACAGAAAGACCTTTGTTTTACCAAAAGGACTAAAAAGCTTAGATCAATGGTGGAAATCCGGATGGATCAGGGGTGTATACTATTCAGCCGTAGGACCCGGAGATGAATAAGTATCCTCAGTGGCACCAACGAACAAGTATGTAACCGATGATATGTAAAGGAAAAAAGTGTTGCCACAGTCACCTGGGGAGCTCTCCCAGTCTCCTCCCCCTCTTCATCAGAAAGACTAGTTCAGGGAGGCCACCAGCTTCATCTTCGTTCTCCTTCTCCTGGAGCTGCTGGCTCCTGTCTGGACTTCCAATAGTTTCCTCTGGGGAGGCCAACTCTAGCTCTGCCTCCTCTTCCACCTCAACCTCTTCAGCAGAAGCAGCAGCCTTTCTACATCACTTCCGCTTGTGTTTTGCGGCCACTCGTCACGACCACGCCAGCCTTCGCCTACGCAGTAACGCTGCGCCGGCGCAGCGTTACTGCGTAGGCGAAGGCTGGCGTGGTCGTGACGAGTGGCCGCAAAACACAAGCGGAAGTGATGTAGAAAGGCTGCTGCTTCTGCTGAAGAGGTTGAGGTGGAAGAGGAGGCAGAGCTAGAGTTGGCCTCCCCAGAGGAAACTATTGGAAGTCCAGACAGGAGCCAGCAGCTCCAGGAGAAGGAGAACGAAGATGAAGCTGGTGGTCTCCCTGAACTAGTCTTTCTGATGAAGAGGGGGAGGAGACTGGGAGAGCTCCCCAGGTGACTGTGGCAACACTTTTTTCCTTTACATATCATCGGTTACATACTTGTTCGTTGGTGCCACTGAGGATACTTATTCATCTCCGGGTCCTACGGCTGAATAGTATACACCCCTGATCCATCCGGATTTCCACCATTGATCTAAGCTTTTTAGACCTTTTGGTAAAACAAAGGTCTTTCTGTGAGGTGAGAGTACCCATCTTTTACTGGTGAAGGGATCACACTTTGAAATTGGTTGTCCAGTCACGTGGTGAAGATACTCTTAATATCTGGTCGCAGGATTTATTTCATATGTTGTTTACCGTTTTGGACTATTTTTTCCTTTTATGGTTCTCATTTTCACTTTTATGAGTATATTTATCATTATTTGAATTTTGGTTTGCGCTGCACTGCTTTCTTTATATACATGTACTTTTGGGATCTTGTGATTGTCCTTTTTGGTGTTCAGCTTGCATCCATATGAAATCCACTCTGGGAGTTGTTTTTCATTCTTACATTTATTAACATTACCATTATATATTTTGAT
Source organism: Rana kukunoris (assembly GCA_029574335.1). Taxonomy (NCBI): domain Eukaryota; kingdom Metazoa; phylum Chordata; class Amphibia; order Anura; family Ranidae; genus Rana; species Rana kukunoris. Next base: position 23,095 of record JAJQKJ010001398.1, read on the forward strand.
TTCTTTGATATTTTTGCGCTGATTGCACACCCCCTATTATTGATCCCTAAATACTTACCTGATTCCAATCTGGATCCAGCTCTGTGCCTGAGAGCTACAGTGCTGCTCTCTCTCCTCACAGTCTCAGAGATAGCAGTGGGAGTTATTGACTCCTGCTGCTGTCAATCAAATCCGTTCAGAAGAGAGTGGGGGCAGGGCTTAGCTGTCCTGTGTGTGCCAATGGACACACATAGACTGGCTCAGGAAGGAGCAGGCACTCAAAAGGGAGAAGGAGCTGAGAGTGCTGGTGGGGGACCCCAGAAGTGGAGGTTCAGGGCCACTCTGGGCAAAACCATTGCACAGAGCAGGAAAGTACACCATGTTTATTATTAAATTTGAAAATAATAATGTTTTAAAATCACTTTGAGGCTATTAGAAAAGGTTTAATTTGACCAAATAAATAAAAAAAAGATTAGGGCAGTGGTGTTGCCATCACATACAAAGGGTTAAAGACTCAAAGCTGCCAGCAGAGAGGTGAAAATCTAATTTGATATTTAACTTTTTCTGAAAGTCCCTTTAAGCTCAATGTGTAACATACATATGTGTAGAGAGAGGAACGTGCATTATAAGAACAAAAATAGTTGTAAATGATTTTAACATGCAAATCTGGCAATCTGTCACACCAGAACGCCGGGCTGTATCTTTAAGGCATGCTGGAAACTATTTTAGGCATAAATATGAACATATTCTTAGATATTTTGTCAGCTTGGACTAACACCTGTCACTTGCAAGATATTTTGCATTTCATGCACATCATAACTTCCAACTAAATTTAAAGGAACAAGTAAAGAAAAACAGAAACACAACACAGATGTTATGCTATCTGTGATATTGTAAATTTAAAATACACCAGCTTTTCATCCAGATTTTAATGCACCAAAATAATATGAAAATTCCAAGCCAAAATGGATTATTTAAATGTCTGATCATTTTTTTATGTATTCTACAACAGATGTACAAAAGCAGGCTATAAAGCTGTGATAACAAGGAACATTTCTGCATCATCTCCCAGATATGTTAATCTGTAATGAGAACTAGAACTATATATGCCTTTATTCTCTTTACTATCTAGCATAAACATTACTCAGTGATATGCAGCTCATGCCTGTTCCTTAGACAGTTCATTTAAAGGGGCAGACATTGTTAATTACCTTTGTTTATTTAAGAATCAATACTCAGAATGCTAGAATAAAAGTGTAGATTGCATCAAGATAAATGTTTAAAGAAGGTTTTGTATACTGATTATATATGGACCCAATCACTTTTTGAACTTTAAGTAAACTACAGTATAACGAAAATACTTTTCTTCAGCATTCAGGTTTTTAATCTTACTTTTCTTTTCAGCAAAGAGATAGATGGACATTGTCAGCTGGATCCTCAAATGCCATGGATAATGTTGGATCCTCAAATGTCATGTCATGTAATTTTGTTGTTTCTGCTGGTTAAAACACTCTGTGGTGTCTCACCGATCTGTAATAAATAACTTAAATTGACTACTAAAACTTTGCAATATCTAATGCTGAAATGATGTAGAAGGTGGATTTAAGAAGAAAGTCAGAATCCAAAACTGTAGGTAATAATAACAAAAGTATCCCAAGCGTGTAATTGATCTTATTAGGTCATTTTATTAGTACACTTATCTAGTACCCAGTAATCAGTGCACAGGTTTGGCTGCAGTTCACAAACACAATATTGTCAAAAGTACTGCGACACCTGCCTTTACACATATATGAACTTTAATGGCATCCTAGTCTTAAAATGTAGAGTTCAATATTGAGTTGGCCCACCATATGCAGCTATAACAGCGTCAACTCTTCTGGGAAGGATGTCCACAAATTTTAGGAGTGTGTCTATGGGAATGTTTGACCATTTTGCCAAAAACGCATTTGTGAGGTCAGGCACTGATGTTGGACAAGAGACACAGTCTCCCCTCTAATTCATCCCAGATGTGATCTATCAGGTTGACATCAGGACTCTATGCAGGCCAGTCAAGTTCCTCCACCCCAAACTCGCTAATCCATATCTTTATGGACCTTGCTTTGTGCACTGGTGTTCAATCATGTTGAAACAGGAAGGGGCCATCCCCAAACTGTTGCACCAAAGTTGGGAGCTGACACCTTAAGGCCTTGTACACACGATCGGACATATCCGATGAAAACGGTCCGCGGACCATTTCCATCGGATATGTCCGATCTGGAGTTTGATCCGATGGCGTGTACACACCATCGGATCAAATTCCCCGCCGGCGGACGGCGCGGTGACGTGTCGGTGACGCAGAGGTGACGTTGACGCCGCCACGTCACCGCTACGTCACGCACCAGGAAGTAAACACTTCCGCGCGCATGCGTCGGATCCATTCACAGGATACGACGCATGTGTGGGAGGATATGTCCGCTGGTTTCCCGTACTAACCAGCGGACATATCCGACGGACAGGTTTGTAGCAGACAAATTTCAAAGCATGCTTTGAAATTTGTCCGATGGACAAATCTGTCCGCTAGCCCATACACACGATCGGAGATGTCTGCTGAAACGGTCCATCGCACCGTTTTCAGCGGACATATCCCCTCGTGTGTACGAGGCCATTCACAAAAAAGGTGTAACCTAAAAAAAATCCTTTATAAAGACATAAAAGTCCCTTGTTGTAAATTCATTATCAATCACAATGCCCATTGCCCACTAACTTGTTGCAATTTAAAATTTGATGATCCCGGCACACATGACCAATCCTAATGGTAGTCATAGCCAAATGACAGCTTTGCAAGCTCTCATCACCTAAATTAGTGAAGGGGCGGGGATAGTGGTGACATCATTGAACAAATATGGCCATGGACATACTTGGTCAATGTCTTGTAAGTCAATGTGCCAGTGAGAGCAGCGGTTGCTAGGGATGCATCTGGTGACAGCTTCTGTATTTGATGCTCAGCTTCCGATTAACAGGGGACCAAATGGACAAAAGTTCAGCCAAACCCCCCTTAGTAGCTAAAGTTCAGAGCCATCCCTGGTCACAGGTAATTTGCCCCAAATCTTGTAGCCAATGAAGTTTACCCTATTTATATATGTTGGCATATGGCATGAGATGTTAGGGGGGTGGGATGAAACTTAGCAGATTAGACTCAATGTTGAAAAATGCAGTGTTATGCATTTGGGTGCTAGCATTTACAGGAAATATACAGATTATGAGAGGAAAAATTTGTAATGGAGAATATTTGGTGGTCCTAAATTTTTTTTGCAGCAAGATACACCTTAGGAGGGGTTGAACTGGGGGAATTAGTGATTGAAAGATTTGGTTGTCCCTGTGAAAGACAGACTTAACAATATCAAGCAATGCCAGGCTGCCGCTAGCAAAAGGAAGCAGGACACTCTAATGCATTAAGAAATGGATTTATTTAAGAGATACACTAATACTTGTACCCTTTTACAAAACACTTATTCAGCCTCCTCTTAAGTATGCAATTCAGTTTCTCTCACTAATCAGAAAAGATGTCTTATAAAACCCCCAGTGAACGGCTACAAAATTAATAAGAATACTGAAAGACCACACCCATGAGGAACAATTAAGTTAATTAAACTTCTGAACTTTAAAGAGGAGGTGCTTAAAAGGAAATATAATTGCTATATACATGGTGACTGTAAAGCCAGTAACAACTTGGTAAATATTAGGTTCCTGACGAGAACACATAAAGGGAGATTTACTAAAATTAGTGCACTCAGAATATGGTGCAGCTGTGCATAGTAGACATGTGCAGACTGGAATATTTTGTTTAGTTTTTTCGTTTTCGTTTGTAAAATAAATTTATTTAGTTAGTCCCGAAAATCGTTTTGATTTATTTAGTTTTTCGTTGGGGAATAGCTTTAGTCCGAAAATCCAATAATACTTAGTTTCTGTTCGAATGGTCAAAAGAATATTCAACGGAGCGTCGAATCTTTTTTGGTTTCGATTGGGCAATGAATATTCGTCGAATCTTTACGTCGAATTGTACATTTCCGTTCGAATATTCCGCCTACAAGAATTCTAATGTTGTATGACTAGTAATAATGTCGAATCTATTCTCTATAATGTCGAATCTATTTTCTCATAAATCGAAATCTATTCTCTGTAATGTCGAATCTATTATTTCTATAGTGTCAAATCTTTTCTCTATAATGTCAAATCTTTTCCCTATAATGTCGAATCTCTCTATATCTAATTTTTACCGCAACGAAAACGAAAATAAAAGCATTTTTTATGTTGGATCTTTCGGTTTTCGTTTCTTGCACTTTCGTTATCGTTTGTTAAAACGATAACGGAAAAAACTGATTTTCGGACGAAAATGCATTCTAACGAAAACGAATGCACATGTCTAGTGCATAGTAGCCAATCATTTTTTAACTTCAGACAAACATGAAAAGCACTGCTCTTAATGTGAGAAATTGTAATAGTTGATCACTGGTATCTTCAACTCCAGGTGCTCAGGTTCAGACGTCCTCCCACTTGCCACAAACACTTGAATAAAAACTGAATTGGAAGAACTGTCACTCCTTATTCAGATAAAACCAAGCACTCTACAGCAGGGGTGCCCAGCCTTTTAAAGAGCGAGGACCACTTAAGCGACTTAGCAACTGGTCGCGGGCCCCAATGAGTGAAGTGGGTGGATGACAGGTCCATGTCCACCCTGCATATGCAGAGCGGACATGGACATGGTTCGCTCTACTCTATGGGCCCTCTGATCTGATCTACCCAGATAGAATGGGATAGATCCCCCCCTTCATTTTTTTTTTAGTGGATCAGATTGGAGGTAGGTGAATGGTTACGGTCACAAGTCCATTTACATCTGTGGCTCAATAGAGGTGAACGGAGGGTCCGATTGGGTCAGACTGATCATGCCAAATGGGCCTAAGGCTGGATTCACACTTATGCATTTTTAGTGCTTTTTGCATTTTGCAGATTTGCACTACAGAACTTCTTCCATATGGAAACCATGTAAAATGGACTGCAGTGCATATCTTCAAAAAGCACTAAAAATGCATAGGTGTGAATCCAGCCTAAGGCTGCTTTCACACTGACACGTTGTGGTTTACCTGCACTGCAGGTGTAGCGCAGTACACCTGTGGCTTTCCTGCGGGTTAGCTGCACTTTGCCTTAGACTTCTATTATATCTTGTAGGTGTGGTGCACTTTCTGAAAGCTCACCACACCTGCAGGTAATAACAGAAGTCTATTGCCGCGTACACACGATCACTTTATGTGATGAAAAAAAACAACGTTTTCTGTGAAGTAAAAAACAATGTTTTCTGTGAAGTAAAAAACAACGTTTTTGAAACTTCACTTTTCAAAGACGATGTTGCCTACACACTATCGTTTTTTCACAAAAAGCGGGGTTACGTTCACCACTCTTTTCCATTGAAGCTCGCTTCATAACTAGCTTCTGGGCATGCGCGGGTTGAAAAACGTCATTTTAAACAACGTTTTTTGCTACACACGGTGACTTTTTGTGAAACAAAAAACGACGTTTTGAAAAACGACACATAAAATTGAAGCATGCTTCAATTTTTTTTTGTCGTTTTTTACAAGACATAAAACAAAGTTTTCCCCTACACACGGTCAATGAAATTGACGTTTTTAAAAACGTCATTTTTTTTCATCACATAAAGTGATCATGTGTACGCGGCATAAGGCTTACTGCAGATAACCCACAGGCTTTCTGTGCTGCACCTGCGGATCAGTTTGAAAGCAGCCCAGCTTCATTAACAACACTGCTCTGGGATGCCAGGTCTGCAACCCACAATCTGGGCTTTTAAACCTGCTATCCCAGAGCAGGAGGTCTCTGGCCACAGCCAAGGGCTCCACGGGACACATGTGGCCCCCGGGCCACTGGTTGGGCACCCCTGCTCTACAGCATACACCACAATGGAAGAAGCACAATTAATGTAGTCCCAGAGTTTTAGATGTCTTGGTATGTTTTTTTATAAAAGCGAAAACGTATTTACACCACATGCATACGATCCATTGGTCTTTAACCATGCCCTCTCCAAATGTTTGGGACAAAGTAATAACATACCCCCAGGGGTTTTCGCCCGATGTCTGAAGAATGGACATCCCTTCTTGACGAATGTTGGCGACTCTGCTGTGAGCAAGTCTACCTGCTGAAACATGTCAGCAGTTACCTTGTAACTTGGTTTTATCTGGATAAAGCATATGAATGAATTCCAGAGTGCCTGCTCAACTAAGCTTTGTCAATGAAACCTGAAAGCTGATTGGTTTTCTGTGCAGAGCTGCACCAGATTTTGCACCATATTGTGTTAGTTAGTAACCCCTATAACCACAATTTAGGATTGGAGGAAAGGAGGTGTAAACTGATACTACAGAAATAGTTCTTTACAGTCAGAGCAGCAAAAGTGTGGAACTCCCTTGCCCAAGTAGTGGTATCAGCTGAATATATTACCAATGTAAAAAAAAAAATACTTCAAGATGTTTTCCTTGATGAGCACAGCATACAGGGATATCTATACTGTTAGAAAACAAACTGACACTCACGCAAACTGATACACACATTGCTATATATGACTTGTGTCTTTTTTTTCCAATTGAATCTATTATGTAACTATGTGGGATATAAGCAGTAATGTACCGCCACCATGTAGCTAGTAGTGTACTTAGGTTTTATGCTGCCCTAGGTCTGACTAAACTTGTGCACCCCCTAATTTAAATATGACCCACCCCTTCCTGTCGATGCCACACCCATTTCTGTTTAAGGCCTGCCCTGACATGTTCGAGTAAGGAAACTAGTTCTGAGGGCCTGGGGGGGGATTTGATTTCCCTAATTTGCAGAGATTTCCTCTCACTTCCTGTTTGGCTATGGGGCAGAAAGTGAAGGAAAATCTCTTCAATGGGACAGTAATGGTAAAAAATAAACTGACAGGGGCTTTAACCCTCCCTTACTCTAAAATGAAAAAAAAGTGTTGCCCATAGTTCTGCTTTAAGCACACATTTCTGAAAAAAATATGGAGAGGACTAAAAAGATATAACCATGCCAATGATGCAGCAAAAAATATATAGCACAGTGAGGAAGGTTTGTGGTCCAGGACGATAGGACAGTCGAAATTAGAAGCAGCTTGCATTACACTAACAGTGTAGCATAAGCCGACGGGGACTCTTTCCATGCTGCCCCCCCTGCAAAGTGCTGCCCTAGGCCTGGGCCTTGTTGGCCTAGGGCAGGATACAGTATTGCATGTAGCAATACAAAGCAGAAAATAGAGCCTGCACATGAAATGAGCAAATATGGCTGGTCCCATGTACATATATAACTATACACAGAACAATGTTTTTTTTAAAACAATAACAAACACTGATAACATTATTTACATCAAGCTTATCTCTTTTACATGTACATCTATAAAATAATTAAAATACTTACAGTATATTTTAAATATCCATACAATCGGAATGTTTTTTTTTTTACTGCAAAAAATAAATAAAAAATCCCAACAATATAAATAATCTAAAAACCTACAGACTTGTTTCCAGAAAGAAAATCCAATATTGTTTCAACTAATTAAGTAATAGGAAATGATAGTCTAGTCAGAAGAATGTTTGGAAAAATAAGCAAATTGCATGCAGTATAAGTGAAATAAAGTTTGAGTTAAATCAGCTGTATGCTGTTGGTTGATGAAAAACATTTTGGCACTGATTGTCTTCATTTGTTTAACAAAATGTCCCAAGATGTTGTAAAAACATTACTTCTTAACTTTGGGAAGTCGGTTAATAATGTGCAAGAAACTCGATATAAACTGACTACAGAAATAACTCCCTCTGCTCTGATCACAGGTGGCAAGTCAATTAAAAGATACTGTTCCTGTTTACTCTAGCTGATAAACTAAAGATCACTGTTACTTATCTTAAATTCCTTCATGTATTTAAAAAAAAAGGATTTGTAAGAGGAAATCATATATTTTTTCTAGATTATTAAAGTTTAGTTCCTTCTTTAACCACTTCAAAACCAGGCACTTTTACCCCATTTCTTGCCCAGGCCAATTTTCAGCTTTCAGCGCACTTTGAATGACAATTGCGTGGTCATGCGACACTGTACCCATATGACATTTTTATTATTTGTTTCACTCCAATAGAGCTTTCTTTTTGGGGTATTTAATCACCACTGGGGTTTTTTATTTTTGCTAAATAAATGGAAAAAGGACAAAAAGTTTGAAAAATAATGTATTTGTTTCTGTTCTAAAAATTTGCAAATAAATAATGTCTTTATAACCCAAATCCATGTATATTATGTAATCTGTAGGAAAGTTATAGAGTTCACAAACTAGGGAATATATCTGAAAATGTATCAATCATGATGTACTAACAGCCTAATTTCTTGAGACACAAAAAATGACAGGACAGTACAAATACCCCCCCCCCCCCCCAATTGCTTGTTTGCAAAGTAGACAGTCTGAGGTATTTAGTTAGATGCATGGTATGTTTTTTGAAGTTGTATTTTTTTGTCACAGTTTTTTCAAAAATGAAGGAAATTTTTTTTGTTTTTCACATTTTATTTTTTACATACTGTCACCAGTGCAGACACCATCATCATATAACTGGTGTGGCAATGACCAGAGACACTGACTGGTGACAGTATATTAAAAAAAAGCCAATATATATATATATATATATATATATATATATATATATATATATATATATATATATATATATATATGTATATATATATATATATATTTATGGTCGTGGCCCTCTGACTGAGAGTGATGTGGATCACATAAACACGCGACAAGACTTACAACATAAATAGACCTGAAGTGTGCCTTGGTGGTCTGGTCAGTATGCCAAAAAAAAGGGGGCAAAAGACTCAGATAGGGAAATAGCTTATATTGATTTCTTGTATTTATTGAGCCAGCTTGGTAAAGGCTTGTGCCATTTCTTCCTGAGGATTTGGGATGCATGTGGCAAAACAAGGAGACTTCCCATCAGCCTGGTATCTTGATTACGTGGTCTGGTACTCCCTGTTGGGAGGCAGTTGAGGCTGCTCTAATTCGGAAAGAATGTCCAGAGAACTGACTGGAGTTTGAAGCCCAAGTTGCTTAGGATTCTGACATGCTTGACAAACTGGCTGCCACTCAGGGAGCTGGTTTAGAAAGGGTAGCAACAAGCTACCATCAGATTGGCTGGGTAGATGGAGCAGTAGTCGGTCGAGCACCCTCACTGGGCGTCAGGCATTGTTAGTCTGAAACAGGTTGATGTCAACCCCCGGGGCTGGTTTGTTGCGTTTGCAGACTGAGAGTGTAGGTGTTCGAAAGTGAGTCGGGTGGCGTCGGAGCAGTGTCTGACTGCCAGAGCCACTGACTGTAAATTCACTAGGTCGTAGGGAACCGTAGAAGGCCTGGTAAATGGGTGCTTGGGTGACTATGCTGGGCAAGGCCCTAAATGGGGAACGAGTAAGGATTTCAGACATGTCCCTAAAAGGGCATTCTTGAAAGGTAGGCGCTTGCCACTGACTACAGGTTGGTGCTTCTGTATGCCCTGTAGGAGGGACTTCACTGCATGGGCTCGAGAATACTGACAGTTTACTAGGGTCCTGCAGTGACAGGAAATGCTGGACGCCATCTAGATATGGCGTGATAGTATTGTGAGAAAGGGTCAGCTGCGTGTGGCAATACGATATGAAGGCTAGGACGTGTCTAACGTTGCCTATTGCTGCTCCGAGGCAAGTGGGCAAAAATTAGCGGTTAGCATTCCGAGCAGTGCGATAGGCCTTCAGTGTATTTCGTGCCAAGGAGTGGTTAATAAGCTGGGTTGAGTTGGTGAGATGCTACTTCAGTCCATCGTCAGCAATGACCAGGGTGGGACAGGGATGGTTATTGTGTCGGCTCTAGGCTCTTGCTGGAAAAACAAAGTAAGGTTGTAATGAGACAGAGCATCAGCTGCGATTTTGCATTTGCCTGAAACATGTCTACAGAAGATATTAAACTGGTGATGAAGTGACAGCTGCGCGAGCCTGTGCAGGAAGGACGTGATGGGGAGAGGCTTGATCTACCTTGATGAAGTCGGCTGTGGCCTGATTGTCTGTGGTGAAGAACACTGTCTGTCCAGTTCAAGTGTGGCCCCAGACCTGGGCAGCTGCCACAATGGGGTACAGCACGAGGCGTGATGAAGACTGGGTGAAGCAGAAATTTGAGAGAATTTCTGGGGGCCAAGGTTTGGAGAACCAGTGGCGGACGAAAAATGCACTCAAAAGCCTGTGTTGGCTCGGCTGACACTGCCGGGATGAAGATTAAAATGCTGTTCTATCAGGTGGGGAAGTTGTCCCACATAGCTAAGTCTGCTACTGATGCTTGGTCTAGTTTGAGAACTTGGACTGGATCTTGCATTGGTGTGAGAAAATCAAGACAATACACAGGTGCTCAACAAGACGATATACGTGCACTCACTGACCAACGTGCACTCGCAGACCAACGTGCACTCGCTGACCAACGTGCACTCGCTGACCAACGTGCACTCGCTGACCAACGTGCACTCGCAGACCAACGTGCACTCGCTGGTGCTGGATGGACACCTGAACTAACTGCAGGGAAAAATACAGGGAAAAGATGAGTGGCCCGCGTGCCACTAAAGATGAATGGCCAACTAGGTGCCACTGTGTGTTTGTGTGCCTGATTGTTTGTTACTGAGGTGTGTTTGCAAGTTTAGTTTGTATTCGGGTTCGCACGTGGTGCGCGCTGCAAAGTGTTTTATACTACTGCAGACAATATTATGTGGTTGCAAGGGTGTCAGTGAGTGTCAGGTTGCTGGGATGATATTTTGTAGTTGCAGGGGCCTCGAGTATGAAGGTTTGTTTTGAGACGGCATTGCGTGGTTGCAAGGGTGTCAGTCTGGTTTGCTGAGACGATGTTGCGTGGTTGCAAAGGTCTCGATGATTATGAGGCTTGTTTTGAGATGGCATTGCGTGGTAGCAAGGGTCTCAGTCTGGTTTGCTGAGACGATATTGCACGGTTGCAAAGGTCTCGATGATTATGAGGTTGTTTTGAGATGGCCTTGTGTGGTTGCACGGGTCTCAACAAGTGAGGGGTTGCTGAGACGATGTTGCGTTTGCAATGGTCTCAAGTTAATGTGTCGGGCTGCTGAGATGACTATGTATGGCTGCAAATGTCTGAACGGGTGTCAGGTTGCTGAGACGATATTGCGTTTGCAATGGTGTCAAATGAGTGTCAGTTTGCTAAGACAACTTTGTATGGCTGCAAAGGTCTGAACGGGTGTTAGGTTGCTGAGACGAGATTGTGTGGTTGCAAAGGTCTAGACGAGTGTGAGGTAGCTGAGATGATATTACATTTGCAAGGGTCTCAAATAAGTGTCAAGTTGCTGAGAGAATATTCCTTTTTTCTTTTTTTTTTTATGAAAACGACTGTGAATGAAACGCTGGTAAACATTAGTTACCACGTCTGGCAGTGTTTACAAGCCGTTACAGGCATTGGTGTTTCGAATGCCTCTGAACATCTGACTGAACCTATTTTTATTTTTATTTTTTGTTTTTTCCAGGAAGGTTTCTAACTCAACTGCCTAGAAACGACTATAACGATCCTGTGTAGATGTACTGATAAGATTGGGGGCGGCTGAAAAAACACCCAACTGTTCCTAAACTACTAAAAGCAGTGTACATGAGGCCTAAGACAATGTGCCTGGCTGCAAGGATCTCAATGAATGCCAGGTTGCTGGGGTGAGACTGCGTGGTCACAAAGGTTTTTATCGAGTGGAAGGTTGCAAGGGTCTCAATGAGTGTGGGGCTGCTGAGACGGTATTGCATTAGCAAGGGTCTCAACAAGGGTGTCAGGCTGCTGAGACAATTTCTTGTGGTTGCAATGGTCTCAACAGGTGTCAGGTTCCTGGGCCGAGATTGCGTGGTGGCAATTTTTTTTTAGTGATTTTATATATATATATATATATATATATATATATATATATATATATATATTTTCAAGGGTCATGTGTTGCAAGGGTCTTAACAAGGGTGTCGGGCTGCTAAGGTGATTTTGCATGGTCAAAAGGTTCTCGATGAGTGTGGGGCTGCTGAGACGGTATTGCGTTTGCAAGCGTCTTAACAAGGGTGTCAGGCTGCTGAGATGATTTTGCATGGTTGCAATGGTCTCAACAGGTGTCAGGTTGCTGGGCCGAGATTGTGAGCTGGCAATTTTTAATTTTTTTCTGCACTTTTTCTTTTTTCTTTTTGCATTTTTTTTTTTCGTTTTTTGTATATATATATATTTTTTTCGTTTTGTAAGGGTCATGTGTTGCAAGGGTCTTAAGGGTGTCAGGCTGCTGAGACTATATACACGTGGTTGCAAGGATCTCGATGAGTGTGAGGGCTGCTGAGACGATATTGCGTTTGCAAGGGTCTCAACAATGGTGTCAGGCTGCTGAGACAATTTTGCGTAGTTGCAGCAGTCTCAACAGGTGTCAGGTTGCCGGGGGGCTGAGATTGCGTGGTGGCAATGTTTTTTATTTTTTTTTGTGTTTTTATTTTTTGCGTTTTTTTTTGTTGCGTTTTTTATATATATATTTTATTTAATTTTGCGTTTTGTAAAGGTCATGTGTTGCAAGGGTCTTAACAAGGGTGTCAGGCTGCTGGGATGATTTTTTGTGGTTGCAAGGATCTCAATTAGTGTGGGGCTGCTGAGACGATATTGCGTTTGCAAGGGTCTCAACAAGGGTGTCAGGCTGCTGAGACGACTTTGCATGGTTGCAATGGTCTCAACAGGTGTCAGGTTGCTGAGGGGCTGAGATTGTGTGGTGGCAAAGTTTTTTTTTTTTCAGGTTTTTTTGCGTTTTTTTTGCGTTTTTATATATTTATTTTATTTTATTTTGCGTTTTTAAAGGTCATGTGTTGCAAAGGGTCTTAACAAGGGTGTCAGGCTGCTGAGATGATTTGCATGGTTGCAAGGTCTCAATCAATAAGAATTGGGTTACTGAGAAAGGATAGAAACACCTGGTTTGTTTGTACCTTAAGCAAGCAGTATAAGGTAGAAGGACAACGCCTGTTTGAATTGTAGGTTCCATAGGTTCCACTAATGAACGATATGGGAGACAACGAATGGTAGCAAATTATTAGGACATAAAGAATGTAATAACACATTTTACTTGCGACAGTGGGCCATGCGAGTCAGTTTGCGGCGGACTGTGGCTGGAGTGAAACCTGTAGGAAAGGTGTAGCGTGATGCCATGCATGGGGCAAAACGACAAGGTTTGGTGTAGAAAATAGAACACGAGAAGTGCGTACGAATATTTTATAAGCTCCACTGTGGGAACCGAAACATATGATGAGGGTGACACCATGAGTGGCCACGAATTTTGACATGACAAACAAGCTAACGAATCCTACCTGGGACAGTGAACATGCAACTAGGTTTGCTTGGACTGGAGTGGATGTGCAACACATCCGAAGAGTGTGGCGTGGTGTGGTGTGGCGCCATGCATGACGCACAGGCAATAACTTTGGTAAATAAAGGAGAGAGAAGAATTGTGTACAAACAATTCTTAAGTTCCGCTGCGGAAACTAAAACGCACAGCATGGGGTAAACATAGAATGGCAATGGTGGAAAGTATGCAATGTATCTGATACAAAACGGTTATAAAGAGAAATGACTGATACAAAAACGGTTGTAAAATGCATGAAACAAATCCGATACGAATCGGAAGTAAGGAGTGTTGAACAAATCTGCTGTGAATTGATTGTAGAGTGTATGCAACTCCTTGCTGTGAAACCAAACACCTACCAGCCACCCATCCCCCCAGGCTAATCAAATGCAGACAAGGCAGCAGGTGAGTTCAATTACCACCTCAATCTGCCAAAGAACCCATACAAAGAATATATGCTAATCTCCAAAAGAATGTGACAGCAAGCATGTACATAGTGTTGCTCACGAATATTCGCATTGCGAATATTCGTTACGAATATTGCATATTCGAGTATTCGCGAATAACTCGAATATTCATATTTTTCCAAATTTATTTTTAAAACAGATCACATCCTAGTGATCTCCATCGACGTCTAAAAGCATTGCTGGGATGATTAGAGACACTGGGCCGAGTAGCTGATGCGATCCTTTTATGCTGCCGAATATTCGCAATGCGAATATTCGGCATAAGGAATATTGCGCGATTATTTTCTCCGCCCTTCTTTTGCATCGGAGCCAATCAGAGTTCTCCTACCACAGTTGTCAGAGGTTAGCAACCTCCATAGCAACCAATAGGATCCTGCCTGCACGACCATAATATAAGTTCACTCCCAGCAGTATTTCAGTGCAGATTCACAAGGTGGATAGAGAGTGGAGTGTTTCTGTGCGATCTTAGAGTTTACAGCATAAGCATTGTACTTCCTAAAGTGCTTGCAGTTCTGTGGTTCCTGGCTGCTTCTAGTTCTAACTTCTAAACTGCGTTTTTCAAAGCAAAAGACCAAACAGCTTTTTTAACCTCTTAACCACTTCCATACCAGGCACTTACGCACCTTCCCGCCCAAGCCAATTTTCAGCTTTCAGCACTGTCGCAATTTGAATGACAATTGCGCGGTCATGCTACACTGCACCTAAACAAAATTGGCGTCCTTTTTTCCCCACAAATAGAGCTTTCTTTTGGTGGTATTTGATCACCTCTGCGTTTTTTTTTTTTGTGCAACAACTAAAAATAGAGCGAAGATTTTGAAAAAAAAATAAAGTTTTTATTTTTTTCTGTTAATTTTTTTGTAAATGAGTATGTTTTCTCTTTCAATTATGGGCACTGATATGGTGGCACTGATGGGCACCGATGAGGTGGCACTGATGGGCACCGATGAGGTAGTTCTGATGGGCACCGATTAGGTAGCACTGATGGGCACTGATAGGCGGCGCTGGTATTGGGCACTGATGGGCACTCATGGGCGGCACTGATGGGCACTGATGGGCACTCATAGGCAGCACTGGGCACTCATAGGCAGCACAGATGGGCACTCATAGGCGGCACAGGTGGGCACTCATAGGCGGCACAGGTGGGCACTCATAGGCGGCACAGGTGGGCACTGATAGGCGGCACAGGTGGGCACTGATAGGCGGCACAGGTGGGCACTGATAGGTGGCACAGGTGGGCACTGGTAGGTGGGCACTGGGCATGGATTGGCACTGTGGGGTGGCACTGACAGACACTGGGGTGGCACTGATGATCACTGAGGGGTGGCACTGATGGATCAATGTTGCCAATCAGTGCCCATGTGTGGGCACTGATTGGCATCATTTTTTTTTACTGCCCTCCTTTTTTTTTTAGTCATTTTTTTTTTGTCATTTTTTTTTTTGTCATTTTTTTGTCATTTTTTTTTGTATTTTTTTTTGTATTTTTTTTATTTCCCTGGTGGTCTAGTGTGGCGATCCGAGGGGGGGCTGCGCTGATAAACAATCAGCGCGAACCCCCCCTGTCAGGAGAGCCGCTGATCGGCTCTCCTGTACTCGCGTCTGTCAGACACGAGTGAGGAAGAGCCGTCGGCGGCTCTTCCTGTTTACATCGTGATCAGCCGTGATTGGACACGGCTGATCACGTGGTAACGAGGCTCCGCCGAAGACTCGTTACCGAGATCGGAGGTGCAGGGTGTCAGACTGACACCCCGCATCACCGATCGCCGCGCTGCGCGCCCGCACGGGCGCGTGCGGCATGAAATCGTGCAGGCCGTTTGAGAACGGCCTGTCACGATTTCATAACCACTTCCCGGCCGTAAATCGGCTATTGGCCGGGCGGGAAGTGGTTAAGGACCGCATACTGCACATTTACGTCGGCAGAATGGCACGGCTGGGCACATCAACGTATATATACGTTGATTTTAGTACCCAGCCGTGGGTCACGGGTGCGCTCCCGTGACCCGGTCCGAAGCTCCAGGAACGGGACCGCGGGATTCGCGGACCCGATCGCCGCTGCAGTGCGGTGATCCGTCCCTGGAGCTGAAGAACGGGGAGAGCCGTGTGTAAACACGGCATCCCCGTGCTTCAATGTGGCCGCAGCATCGATCGCGTCATCCCTGTAATAGGGGGACGCGATCGATGACGTCACACCTACAGCCACACCCCCCTACAGTTGTAAACACACACACAGGGTACACTCAAATTCACAGCGCCCCCTGTGGTTTAACTCCCAAACTGCAACTGTCATTTCCACAGTAAACAATGCAATTTTAAATGCATTTTTTGCTGCGAAAATGACAATTGTCCCAAAAATGTGTCAAAATTGTCCGAAGTGTCCGCCATAATGTCGCAGTCACGAAAAAAAAACGCTGATCGCCGCTATTAGTAGTAAAAAAAAAATTAATAAAAATGCAATAAAACTATCCCTTATTTTGTAAACGCTATACATTTTGCGAAAACCAACCGATAAACGCTTATTGCGATTTTTTTTATCAAAAATATGTAGAAGAATACGTATCGGCCTAAACTGAGGAAAAAAAATTGTTTTTTTATATATTTTTGGGGGATATTTATTATAGCAAAAAGTAAAAAATATAGATTTTTTTTTAAATTGTCGCTCTATTTTTGTTTATAGCGCAAAAAATAAAAACCGCAGAGGTGATCAAATACCACCAAAAGAAAGCTCTATTTGTGGGGAAAAAAGGACGCCAATTTTGTTTGGGAGCCACGTCGCACGACCGTGCAATTGTGAGTTAAAACGACGCAGTGCCGAATCGCAAAAAGGGGCAAGGTCCTCTACCTGCACTTTGGTCCGGGTCTTAAGTGGTTAAAAGCTCAGATTTGTGTTGTTATTTTCCAGGTTAGTGTAGCTTAGTGTTAGATAGACTTCTGTGTACTTACTTAGTGTAATTGTACATTTCTTTAAGGTAGCTTAGTTTAGTGTGTGTTTAGTGTCTGTTTTTTGTGTATAAAAAAAAAAAAAAAAAAAAAAAATTTGCTTTAGTTTAGTCATATAAGTTTGTGTAAGCAGATTTATTGTTTAGTGCATATTATTTTAGTATTTGCAGTCCTCGTCCTTGTCTGAGTCCTTCAGTGTAAAAAAAAAAAAAAAAACTTGTAGGTGTAGTAGTTTTATTCTAGTTTAGTAGCTGTCTAGTACGTCTTTGTCTGCGTCTTTGTCTGCGTGCCTGTCTTGCAAAATAAACAAACACTCCTTTCTCACATCCCCCCCCATAAAGTTTACCCCCCCCCACATCAGCAAGTATGAGCAGCATACGTGGCCGTGGCCATGGCAGCAGGGGTAAGGGAGTTACTCCCAGTGCTGGGTCGCTGCCAGCACTGGGTACCTCTCGCACCCCTACTAATGGTAGTGGATCAGGTGGAAGGGGAGTCCGCCTCATCCGGGATTTTTTTTACCTCGGGCAGCCGCCCGATATTGCCTTCTCGGGCTCCACTAGTGGTGGAGTATAGGGGGCACAGCAGTGCCACTGAGTCGTCAGTCCCGACTCCCAGTAGCACCACAAGTACACCGGTGCCTTTAGTACCCACCCCCAGCCCCCAAGAGTCCAGCCTCTTACTGTTTGACAGCAACAGTGAGAGGGATATCTTGGGGGAGGCCCTGCATCAGGCAGACATGCAGTTCTGTCCTGATGGTCAGGACCTTTTTGAAGGGTTGATGGAGGAGGAGGATGGGGTATCTGCTGTTAGTATCCCAGAGACATCCCTTCCAAGTGGTGCTGGTGTTTTTGTGCAGGAAGCACCCGCACCTAGTCAGACCCAGGCGTCGGTGAGGGGACAGCGGAGCCAGGCTAGCGGCTCCATGTCAGATGTTCCCCTCAGACCACCACATGTCAGCCCTGGGTCTGACATATCTGGGGGCAAGAGGAGGGTGACCCAACATGGGTGCCACATAACTTGTCGGTTCACAGCAGCAGTGACGACAAGGAAGGTAGGCACCCTGGGGAAACGGTGCGCCAGGTCACCAGGGAGACCAGCGTCAGGGTCTCCACTGGTGATGGCAGCAGGAGGGTGTCAGCAACAGCAGAAGCAGCAGCAGCAGCAGCAGCAGCAGGCAGCTCCACCTGTGCACACCGAGTCCCAGCAGGTGCAAGTCAGCGTCACCCCATCTGACAGGAGGGCGGCGCTGAAGTCACCTGTCTGGGCCTACTTCACCCTGGTACCAGATAAGCAGACTGTAGCCATCTGCCATATCTGTCGTGCCAGGGTGAAGAGAGGGAAGTGCTTGGCTCAGGTGGGTACCACAGCTCTCAACCAGCACCTTAGAATTAACCACTGACGGGAGTATGACCAGATGAAGCATGGTGGTGGTAGCAGCGCCACCACCACAAGTGTGCAGGGTACAGCAGCCCCTGCCACAGCTTCATCTGTTCCCAGCAGGTCATGCCCCCCCGCTCCCTCTAGTAGAGGTACTGGTACCGGCAGCCAGACCTCTACTTCCACAGCACCCTCCTCTTCGGTGTCCTGCACTGCCGTCCGGCGCCAGGCGTCGCTTTCCGACGCCTTCGAACGCACCACTCCCTTCCCCCCTGGAGACCGACGTGTGCATTCCCTCAATGGGCTCCTGGCAAGGGTTTTTTGCCCAACATCTGCTTCCCTTCAACATTGTTGACTGCAACCCCTTCAGGCAGATGTTGGAGCAGGCCCAACCCCAATGGCATGTCCCCAGCCACCATTTCTTTGCCAGGACTGGTGTCCCTGCCCTACACCAGCACATTGTGCAGAATGTAACCCTGTCGCTGGATCAAGCTGTCAGCAACAGGGTGCATCTCACAATGGATGGCTGGACCAGCAGGCATGGGCAGGGCCGCTAAATCAAGTTTCACGGCCCATTGGGTTTCCCTCCGAGGCGCCGGGGAGGGATTGGCGGCATCAGATTTTGTGGTGCCGCCCCGGGGTGTCCAGGGGAGAACTGCTGGTCTCCCTCAAGCCACTGTCTCCGCAGCTGCTTAGCCTCCCAGCAAGCGCCCCCGTAGCTACTCAAGTGTGGGGCACGTGCGCTGTCAGGCCGTGCTCCAGCTTGTTAGTTTAGGGGACCGGAGACACACTGGAAAAGAAGTACTGACCGCACTTCAGGCTCAGGTCCAGAAGTGGCTGACACCCCGAAGGCTCCAGGCAGGTATGGTTGTCTGTGACAACGGCAACAACCTACTCTCCGCCCTCCAGGCCAGCAGTCTGACCCACGTGCCCTGTCTGGCACATGTCCTCAACCTCGTGGTGCAGAAGTTCCTGCGCACCCATCCCGGGTTGAGTGACATTGTGCTAAGGGTACGTAGGATTGCCAGCCACTTCAGGCCCTCCCCAACTGCTACCGCGTCCCTGTCCAAGTTGCAGCGGGACAACAGCCTGCCCCTTCACAGGCTGATTGTGGACAGTGTGACGCGGTGGAACTCCACCCTCCACATGCTGGAGAGGTTGTGGGGAGCAGCGAAGGGCGGTGAAGGAATACCTGCTGGAGCAAGGCACTGGCGGGCCATCACAAAACACTCCCGTACATCACCAGTGTGGAGTGGGGGCAGATACACCAGGTCTGCCATGTGTTGGCCCCTTTCGAGCAGGCGACCAAGATGGTGAGCAGGGAGCATGTCGGTCTCAATGACGTGCTCCCTATAGAGTTCCTGCTGGACAGGGCACTAGATCGCCTGCTCGAAGCTGGGGAGAGTGCCTTGGTGGAGCAGGAGGAGGCAACACTGCTCCACCAAGACCAGGCCCAGGACGAGGAGGAGGAGGATGATGATGATGATGAGGAGGTTACTGGTGACTTCCTGGAGTCAGGGCCTGGTCAGGAGGGAGAGCCGGTGTTGGGGGCACCGATAGTCCGGGGGTTGGGCATCTCTGTACACGAGCAGCAGCGCCTCCAGCATGAAGAGTCGGACGTCATGGACCCGGGCAGCCACGAGGAGTCACAGCGGGCTGTGCTCTTCCCCATGGCTGTCCACATGCTGTCCACCAGCGGCTGGCCCACATGGTGGCAGACTACATGGGGTCCGTCGGTGCTTCTGACAGTATGAGCACCGACGACCCCATAGAGTACTGGGTTGCCAGATTGGACACCTGCCGGGAGCTCGCTCAGTATGCGCTGGAGTTATTGTCTTGCCCCCCCTCCAGCGTACTATCTGAGTGGACATTCAGCGCGGCAGGTGGTGTGGTCACGGACAAGAGGACCCGTCTGTCCACAGACTCCGTGGACAGACTCACATTCATCAAGATGAATGAGTCCTGGATCGGCGGTGACTTTCTGGCACCCGTCGTCGGTTCAGGGCGCTGAATGGTCCCTTGTCATGTCATTCATTATTACCTCTTTCATTAATTGATACCTTTGAAACTCATAGTGGGCAGGTAGTGTTAAGGGCATAAATATTTCCATGCTGTGTCATTAAGACACCTTTAAGGAGTCCTGATGCTGCTGCCTTATTATTTTGAAATGTAATTGCTCAATGCTCACCATGAATTTAAAAAGTCACGTATAGCATAGAAATAACGTTAATCAAACTTTTAAATTATGAGGCACTATGGTATATTCAGGCTACAGCTACTTAAGGCCTGTGTCATTCTGCTTTTCAAATTTATTCACCATGCTAATGCAACTTCAAGCTTTTGTAATTTTGCCACGATATGGGCTCCTACTGCTAATGCCAAAAGGCTGAGTGATTATGTACCAATATATTACTCATACTGCTGCTGTCACCTTTTGTCCGAGAGATTTGCCACTTTCTATTACTATGGCTGCTGCTGATGGCACCTCTTGCCCGAGTGATTTGCTGATGCTGCTGCTGATGGCACCTCTTGCCCGAGTGATTTGCTGATGCTGCTGCTGATGGCACCTCTTGCCCGAGTGATTTGCCCTTTTTATTACTCTTACCACTGCTGCTGTTGATGGCACCTCTTTCCTGAGTGATTTGACACTATATTGTCTACTATTACTACTACTGCTGCTGCTCTCACACCTATGTCACAAGTTATTTGCCACTATATACTACTATTACCACTGCTGCTGCTGCTGTTCATGGGCCATGGCACCTCTTTCCCGAGTGATAAAACACTATATTGTCAACTATTACTACTACTGCTGCTGCTCTGACACCTATGTCACAAGTTATTTGCCACTATATACTACTATTACCACTGCTGCTGCTGATGTTCATGGGCCATGGCACCTCTTTCCCGAGTGATAAAACACTATATTGTCAACTATTACTACTACTGCTGCTGCTTTGACACCTATGTTACAAGTTATTTGCCACTATATACTACTATTACCACTGCTGCTGCTGATGTTCATGGGCCATGGCACCTCTTTCTTCAGTGATGAAACACTATATTGTCTACAATTAGTACTACTGCTGCTGCTCAGACACCTATGTCACAAGTTATTTGCCATTATATACTACTATTACCACTGCTGCTGCTGCTGCTGTTCATGGGCCATGGCACCTCTTTTCCGAGTGATAAAACACTATATTGTCTACAATTAGTACTACTGCTGCTGCTCAGATACCTATGTCACAAGTTATTTGCCATTATATACTACTATTACCACTGCTGCTGCTGCTGCTGTTCATGGGCCATGGCACCTCTTTCCCGAGTGATAAAACACTATATTGTCAACTATTACTACTACTGCTGCTGCTCTGACACCTATGTCGCAAGTTATTTGCCACTATATACTACTATTACCACTGCTACTGCTGCTGCTGTTCATGGGCCATGGCACCTCTTTCCCGAGTGATAAAACACTATATTGTCTACAATTAGTACTACTGCTGCTGCTCAGACACCTATGTCACAAGTTATTTGCCATTATATACTACTATTACCACTGCTGCTGCTGCTGCTCTCACACCTATGTCACAAGTTATTTGCCACTATATACTACTATTACCACTGCTGCTGCTGATGTTCATGGGCCATGGCACCTCTTTCTTGAGTGATAAAACACTATATTGTCTACAATTAGTACTACTGCTGCTGCTCAGACACCTATGTCACAAGTTATTTGCCACTATATACTACTATTACCACTGCTGCTGCTGCTGCTGTTCATGGGCCATGGCACCTCTTTCCCGAGTGATAAAACACTATATTGTCTACAATTAGTACTACTGCTGCTGCTCAGACACCTATGTCACAAGTTATTTGCCATTATATACTACTATTACCACTGCTGCTGCTGCTGTTCATGGGCCATGGCACCTCTTTCCCGAGTGATAAAACACTATATTGTCTACTATTACTACTACTGCTGCTGCTCTGACACCTATGTCACAAGTTATTTGCCACTATATACTACTATTACCACTGCTGCTGCTGTTCATGGGCCATGGCACCTCTTTCCCGAGTGATAAAACACTATATTGTCTACAATTAGTACTACTGCTGCTGCTCAGACACCTATGTCACAAGTTATTTGCCACTATATACTACTATTACCACTGCTGCTGCTGTTCATGGGCCATGGCACCTCTTTCCCGAGTGATAAAAACACTATATTGTCAACTATTAGACTACTACTTATATACTACTATTTACCACTGCTGCTGCTCTGACACCTATGTCACAAGTTATTTGCCACTATATACTACTATTACCACTGCTGCTGCTGCTGTTGATCATTGCACCTCTTGCCCGAGTGATTTGACACTATATTGTCTATTACTACTACTGCTGCTGCTCAGTCACGACACCTATGTCACGAGTTATTTGCCACTCTATACTACTATTACCACTGCTGCTGCTGCTGTTCATCATGGCACCTCTTGCCCGAGTGATTTGACACTGTATTGTCTACTACTACTACTGCTGCTGCTCAGTCAAGACACCTATGTCACGAGTTATTTGCCACTCTATACTACTATTACCACTGCTTCTGCTACTGTTCATCATGGTACCTCTTGCCCGAGTGATTTGACACTATATTGTCTACTATTACTACTACTGCTGCTGCTCACGACACCTATGTCACAAGTTATTTGCCACTATATACTACTATTACCACTACTGCTGCTGTAAAGTCTTGCCCAAGTGTTTAGATGCTATCTAGTACTATTACCACTACTGCTTGTAAAAGTTGCCTGTGTGATAATTACATTATATTTTAATACGACTGCTGCTGCCTTCATGCTGAGTAATGCTTCATGACCTCTCTGGCACAGCGGATCCACCAACAGCCTCCGCTACAAGCTACCAGACCGGATCGTAACAGCAAGTGTGACTAAAACAATGAACTTTATGTTAAACCTCTTTCTTTCTCGCTCTCTCTCTCTATATGTATATATATATTGTTGCTTTTTTTGTTATATTCATTTTTCAACACTTTAGTTTGTGTTAGTAGTGTCTGTGTCCGTGTATTTTAGTTTGTCTTAGGTTTGTGTTAAATAAAATAATAGTATAAAATGTTTTTGGTTATTATGAAGTTAGATGTGTTGATGTTGATGTTGATGTTGATGTGTTAGATGTGAAGTTAGATGTGTTGAAAAACCTAACAATCTCAATAAGAAAGGAAACATTTGAAAAAAATAACTTTTTTTATTAAAAGAAAAAAAAAATCAAATATAATTATGCATGAGCTTCTAAAGCTCTGCCATCTCAGCAAAAAAAATGTCTCTGCTGTTGCGTTAGCTACTGATTTTGGAGGTCTAGAAACCGCATCTTGCGTTGATTTGCGAGGATTTTGTCTTGGGTCCTCTGGATGTCAGATTGCTTTTGCTCCATCTTTTTTAAAAAACTATTAGGATATAAGAAAAAAACATTTGGATTTCAAAGACCGTTACCAAAAAAATATAATATTTATGTTGCTTATTAAACAATCATTATCATGTCTATACAATTGTTATGTGTCTAGCACATATACTTCTATCATAAATACCATAGTATTGTTCTGAAATCTGACGGGTGCGCTTTAAATGCTGTCCATTTTTATATCTACATCTTATTGTTGAAATGTTATTAATCTTTGTGCACATATTTACCCTCCAGACTGAGGCTCACAGGAACGGTCTCATCCTCCTGCTCCTCTTCTCCTACATCCGATACACCGCCAGAAGTTTGGGAGGGGGGGTTGCAGCTGCTCCTCTTGCTCCTCCACAGGAGCTGGGGGTGGCGACTGGGAGGGCCCTGGCTGCTCCTCATCCCTCTCCTCCTCTGCATCCTCCTCCTGATCCTCCTGCTCCTCCTCTTCATCCTCCTCCTCTGCGGCCTGTCGCCTTGTGCGCTTGGGGCGCACAGATGGTAGAGGCGCTCCTATAATAACACAATGTTCATATATGTAAAAATGTTTTCTAATAACATATTCAAATTCTGTGTACTCTGCTGTATTGTATATGAATACAAATTAATTTATATAGACAGTTAACCAATGGGATAATGTTATATTAAAGGGTCTTGCGGGCACTACAGGGGACTGAGTGTGAGCTGACCGGCTGCCACCATGGTAAAATGAACTGTTTTTGTTTCCTTTGTTTTGTTCAGACAATCTCATGTTAAAAAAAGGGCCTGATGGAGTACACGGGATTACTATGATAACCCCAGGCCTACCACAGGAATTTAGTGGTAATCTATATATATATAAAACTCAACGTGTGTGTGTATGTATGTATGTATGTATGTTCCAGCATCACGTCCAAACGGCTTAAGATATTAACATGAAACTTGGCACACATGTTACTTATATGTCAGCAACAAACATAGGATAGGTGGTTTAACCCTTACCCACCACCATTTGCCATGGTCGGGGTTTTTCTTTAAAGTCCCATTCAACTCTATGGGAAATACATGTTACTTCATAACGGCTGTAGATATTTCGATAACACTTGGTCACATGTTACTTATATGTCCACTTAAACTATAGGATAGTTAATTTATCCCTTAACTACCCCCATTTGTGAGGGTCGGGGTTTTTGTTTAAAGTCCCATGCAAATCAATGGGAAATGTATGTTCCCATATAATTTCTGTACGCCTGGAGATATTTCAATAATACCTGGTACACATATTACTTATATGCCAAATAAAATATATATGACAGTTAAATTAACCCTTACCTACACCCTTATATAAAAGATGGGTTTTTGTTTCAAGTCCCATGCAAGTATATGGGACTGTGGTCTCTTCATTTTCCTACACAAAAGGTTAAGATAGGAAGAGCGGGCAACGCCGGGTATTCAGCTAGTTGAGTTATAAAATACCACCCCTTCCCCTTTAAACCCACCACACCACCACTTTAATTCCATGGTTTAACTTGATGGAATAATGATAGAAAAGGGAAAGGGGGAGAAGGCTTCAATTCCCCCTTTTCTCATGGGAAAGAGGCAGGACTTAATAAAATTAGTAGTGACGGTTTCAAGTTCCCCTTTTGGGAACCTAATAGGGCTCTTTAGGTGTAAGCTGGTCCTCACGTGGCCTAGTGAGCTGGAAAACAAGTTTTTCCTGTTTTTTTGGTGAACACAAGGTGATCACACGGCCTACACGTGCTTTTCCCACACTTTTTAGGCCTGTGGGCCTGCTGGTACTGGAAAAATCAAGTGTTACTTAGGGGTATATAAGTAGGGTTCCGTCAGCCTTGCTCTCAGTCGCCTCAGTAGACGGGACTGTTATGTTCCCCTACCCCCCCTTTTTTCATTTTCTTTTTGTCGCGGCTGCTAGTTATGTGGGATGGTCACCTTTATTTAAAAAAATATATATATACAAAGGGTGACAAATCTGTTTAGTTTAGTTGTTGTTGGATACATTTTAAAGTTGGAATATATTTAGGTACAGCCTGAGCCGTAGTGACTAGGCTGTTTTTTAAGTTATTAAAGAGTATTTATTTAAAATATATGTCTGAAATCCAATAATAAAGCAGCCTCGGCCAGTATTAGTACATTAATGGGGTGTCTTGTTTATTTAGTTTAATTATAGTTAGTAAGTGTTCCTGTCTGCTGTCCCATGTCTTTTTTCAACAGTACTATGAATACCTTGGGTGGTGATATATGTTACCACAACATGGCGTCTGGGTTAACAACATCTGCCCTAAGGTTAATTACATATGACCTTACATAACTGTCACCAATAACTTACCTGGATGAAATTCATCCCGGATCTGTGTCACCTGGCCCATGTGGCGCCTCTTTAGGTCCGACCACTTTTTTAAGATGGCCATGCGGTCATGTGTGCGGCCATGTACATCGCGTAACTCCCGCAATAGGGAGCTGACAACTTTTTTCCTGCTGCCTCCGCAGCTGATTGTATCCCTTTTGCAGGAACCTCTGCAAGATGAAGAACAAAGTATATTATAATACTTTTGTTTAAACCCTTATGGATATATGACGTAAATGTATGGTATTCAACAATTGGAAGCATTCTCGCCTTATTAATCAATGACAGGGTAACATGACAGATTTTATATCTTGCCATTTTGGTCGCCACCTTTTTTGCATAAATATAGCAGCCATTATCATTTGCATAATTATGTATATATGAGTAACAACACAGGATACACGTATAGGGGAGAAATGCGTTGCTATTCATTTGACCGCTATAATAATTTTTTTGACCCTTATACTGGGCCTGTACAATAGATTATATTTTTTCATCCCTATCTTTATATAGGAACAATAATATGTTTGTTTCTTTTGACTTTTTGATGAATTAATTTTGAATAAATAATGGAGTTGATGTTATTTAAAAACTACAACTACCAGCATGCTCTGATACACCATGTAGCTCACCGTCACCAGCTGTACAACTATTTTACTTTAACTCCCAGCATGCCTGGACAGTTAATGGCTGTCCAGTAATACTGGGGAGTTGTTTTGCAACAGCTGTAGGCTCCGTTTAGGAAACAGTGCCGTACCAGACGTTTTCTTTTTTTATTGTGGAGGGGAGGGTGGCTATGTAGGGGTATGTGTATATGTTGTGTTTTTACATTTTTATTTTGTGTGGTGTAGTGTTTTTATGGTACAGTCAGTCAGGGGCGTGGGGTTCACAGTAGTTTCCCACTGAGGGTTTAAGCTGCAGCGCTGGAAGTTGTAGTTCTGCAAAAATCTAAAGGGCAATATGTATTCGAACAACCTTGGGCTTTAAGGACCTGAAGTCAGGACGTTCGCATACGTCCTATGTCCACAAAATGTTAATTATGCTAAATAGCAAGAAAAGTGCCTAAATACACATTTAACAACCAGGGTGTCTGCAGCTGTCCAGGCATGCTGGGAGTTGTACTTTTGCAACAGCTGGAGACACACTTTTTGGGAAATACTAATATCTGATCTTATATCCTAACTTTTAAATTAGTCTAAAATGCAGTTACAGATAATGAAATCCCAACAGTGGTGAAATTACTCACACTAATCAACAGGTTTTCCTCACTGGATGTAAAGTTACTTCCCCACCATCTTCGCTTCGCAGGGCAGCACAGAAAAGCAATCGAAAATAGACTGGCGAAATATTCGATTTTAGCGAATATTTCTCGAATATTCTTCTATATATTCGTGATATATCGCGAAAAACGAATATAGCGTATTCCGCTCAAACACTACATGTACACTGAATATACAAAATAAATAGTTTGTTTGGCAGGAGGAAGTTACAAATGTACCAAGCTTGTAACTAAGATGTTAGAACATGAGCAACAATAACTCAGAGGCAGATTTTTACAAAAGAAATGCAGGTTGGGAAGCATAACGAATTGCAAGTTTGCACATAATACAAAAGGTTGTGAATACAACCTGCGACAGTAAGTGGGGAACTGCCGTCGAAGACCATGAACGGAGAAGAAGCCGCAATGCACTTGCAATGTGGAATGCGATTGAATGCGCAGACTCACGGACATGAGGTGAGCTGGGAAGAGTCGGCCCGTGACGTGTAGTACTGCACACACTGAACCGACAAAGAGCATGTGTGAGTGGGCTGCTTAAATACCCTCGGGGCTCCTCCCATAAACTCAGGCCACCATACTGGTCTTCTTATATATATATATATATATATATATATTTTTTTTTTTTTGAATAAAAAAAAAAAAAACTTTTTTTGGTACATACTGTGACCAGAGCAACACCACTGTACTAATCTGGGGAGTTGACCAGGATTTTATTTATTTTTTTTGACATGGTATTATTGCTTATAGCAGTGAATTTCACTGCTCTAAGCAAAATATTTTTTACTAAATGACAGTGTGTAGGCACTGTGATTTGTTGTGATTAACTGTGTCTGGCCCCAGCTAATCTCATGGTACAAATGGGCTGTGATTGGCCATGTCTGTACCATGTGATCACTGTGACAAATCACAGCTAGATAAACAATTCTATACAATGAATGGCATGGCAGAAACAGAGCCCACTGAGCCAACATCTAAATAAGATACATCTGTATTATTCATGTGACCCGGGAACCTGAAGTTCACTCAATTGTCATTAAGATGGGACAGATACAGATTCAAGTCACAAAGACTGCTACTACAGACAAATATAAGATCATCTATATAACACAATTTAATAAGTGGGCCTTATTTTCTTTCTCGTACATCACGGGACACAGAGCAGCATATTCATTACTATATGGGTTATATGGAGTACCTTCAGGTGTGGACACTGGCAATCTCAAACAGGAAGTCCCCCCTCCCTATAAACCCCCTCCCCTAGAGGGAGTCCCTCAGTTTTTTCGCCAGTGTCTTAGGTGTTGGTCACGGAATAGCTTTGCTCCACATCCTTGGGATTAAGGGCGGGCTAACCGGATCTGTCCAAGGAGCCTCAGTGCCAAAGTGGACAGTACCCGGGCCCCAAAACCGTGGGGTTTTTGCCTATAATGCTCCTCTTTGGAGGGGCTGGACCCTGGGCCCAGGACTTGGAGTTCATAAAGACCATAAGTTCCTGTTTGCCAGGGTGCTATATAGGTCCAGGGACAGTGGGTACCTTCATAGGACCCCAGGGCCTGAAGGTCTACTACTCTAACCACGGAGATGGGAGAAGATTGGATCGTTTTGCTAGACAAACATCCTGCAGCATGGAGCAGGTAAGAGGGGAGCCTGCGGGACTTGGTTCGACAGCAGGCTCTCCGGGGTAACCTAAAAAGGGGGTAGCCTAAGTATGCTCTGCATTGGCAACCTTGCTCACTATGTCTGAGAAAGACAGGATGATCCCATTTTCCCCCATCACTAGGTTCCCCTGTCTAAGAATGGTGTTGCTAGCTACCTGCTGCTTTCTTCCTAGGACTGGTAAGGATCCCTATGGGGCCTTTTGGAGAGTCCTACCTGGCCGGGGGTTTTGAATCTGCCGCCTGATACTGCAGTCCTGGGTCTCCAGCAGCGCGGCTCCTCCCATGTTCCTCCTGCTCCGGCATACCGCGCGGCGCGTGCGCGCGCACGTCTTATAGACGTTTTTCGCGCGTTCGGAGGAGAGGATGGGGCGGGGGGGGGGACGTGCCTGCAGCGTCATACAGGGGCGCGCCTTGTTGCTGTTATAGATCAGCAGGCATTGTCAGTGCTCAGTCCTGAGGGCTGATCTCAAAGGGAGAGGGACGCAGAGCGGCAGGCAGAACAGTGACTCCCCGGTGGCGGAAGAGGGGTAGTACATGCTGGACTTTGTTCCAATGCCTTTTTGTTAAGCCAAGAAATTCCCCTTTTTGCAGCAGGTTGGAGGCTGGCAAACTAAGTTTGGGGTCACTGTATGTTTGAAAAAAAAAAAAAAAAAAACATACGGGGCCCCATCAGTTTTTGGGGCATTAGTGATCTATTGTCCCCTAAAGCTCTAGTTTTGTACTCCTGGCCACTACAGTCTGTTGTTGTTGGCGGAGTCCCTCGATTTTGTATTATGGCTTCCAAAGGTTCGGGGTCAAAGGGTACAAAAAAGACCAAAAAACAAAGGGGTTCCCCCTCTGATTCTGATGATATGCCGATACATTCCCCGCAACTTATTCCCATAAAAGGTCGCCTTGGATGAGCCATTAGGGGGGGTCTGGTGCGGAAGGCTGGCCCAGATCAGCCCAGCCCTGTGTTTATCACAGAGGAGATGCTAGCTGTATCCCTAGGGGGGCTAGAAGAGAGAATAGCAGCATTGATCGCTAGAGCTATTCCTGGCAAAGAAACGGGTTAGATCCCCATCACCAAGAGGTGTATCCTCAGATGCTGAGATTCTCTCTCCGGAGAATTGGAATCGCAGGAGGATCAACTAGACCTGAACCAAGAGGGTTCAGGGATTGAGGGATCTACCTCTGAGGAACCATTTTCAGACTCCCAGACAGAGAGACTGTGGGTGCAGTCTTTGACGGACATGGTCCGCTCGGCATTTAGTTTTACCATTGCCAGAGCCTCAGGTTCCTCCGGTATTTCCTCTCTGGGCTCTTTGAAAGCTCCGTTAAGCAACGCAGTTTTTCCGGGTCCATCCTCCTCTTGGAGGAATTGATCTTTCGGGGGATTGGGTACGGACCCGGACAGGATTTTTCTGCCAACCGAAGAGATTTGCGGTTCATTTACCCCATGGAGGAAAAATTCTCCAAGAGGTGGAGGCTCCCAGTGGTGGATGCAGCCATCTCATGTGTGAATAAATCACTAACTTGCCCGGTGGGGAAAACATACATATGTTTAAAGATCCGGTTGATAATTGGTTAGAGACACTTTTAAAAGCATCCTTTGCTACGGCAGGAGCAGTGGTACAGCCAGCTGTGGCTGCAATTGGAGTTTGTCAGGCGCGTTAAAGGACCAGACAAAAGAAATGTTAAAGGACATGCCTACCCAACAAGCAGAAGAGTTTTCTGACAATTCCCAGAGCTCTGTGTTTTGCTGTAGATGCTATAAAAGGATTCCATCCAGCAGGCCTCTCGTTTATCACTATTTTTGGTGCACATGAGAAGGCTCTTATGGTTAAAGAACTGGGCGGCGGAGCCCCCATGCAAAAAGCTTCTGGCAGGGTTTCCCTTCCATGGAGGACGACTCTTCGGGGAGGATCTGGATAAATACATTACAGACTATTTCAAGTGGCAAAAAGTACCCTTTTACCGGTCAAAAAGACATTTCCGGGGGTCCTACATTTAAAAGGCAGCTCTTTCCTGTCTCAGGGGCCCTCAAATTCCAGGCAGTATCGACGGCCGCCTGCACGATCACACGTTATAACAGTAGATCGCACGCCCAGGGACAGGCCCCTGGGGTAAGAGGGGCCATGGTATCGCAAAAGCCGGACAAAGACAGCCCCTAAGGTCTTTGCCTTATGAAGGGGCGCCCCCCACTCTCAGCGGGTGTGGAGGAAGGCTTCGTTTCTTCTCAGAAGTTTGGGAAGCCAAGATCCCCGACAAATGGGTCCGGGCGTCTGTAACCGCAGGCTACAGACTGGAGTTTCTAAACTTTCCTCCGCCTCATTTTCAAGAGTCAAGGCTACCAAAGGATCCAGCAAGGAAGGCCTCAATGCTGGCAGCTTTGGATCACCTGCTTTGCCAGGACGTAATAATAGAGGTGCCAGCCCAAGAGCAAGGGCTAGGTTTCTATTCCAATCTCTTTGTCATACCCAAAGCCCAACGGCGATGTCAGGCCAATCTGGACCTAAAGAGGTTAAACGGTTACCTAAGGTTCGTTCCTTCCGGATGGAATCCATCCGGTCAGCAGCCGCCGCGCCTTCAGAGGGACGATTTTCTGGCTTCCATAGACATAAAGGATGCTTACCTTCATGTACCAATCTTTCAGTCGCATCAAAGATTTTTACGCTTTGCGGTGGGGCAGCGACACTTCCAATTCAGGGCGCTCCCCTTCGGGCTGGGCCACGGCCCCCCGGTATTCACGAAGATCCTAGCCCCAGTTCTGGCCAATTTAAGGATCCAAGGGGTCACAGTCCTAGCGTACTTGGACGACCTTTTAATCATAGATCACTCACGGCCGTGTCTGCAACAGGCAGTAAACCTCACGGTTCAGTACCTCGAAGGATTCGGCTGGGTCCTAAACCGGGAAAAGTCAGCGTTCCAGCCTACAAAGCAGTTGGAATACCTCGGCATGAGGTTAGACACAGAACAGCAAAGGGTGTTCCTGCCCCTTGTAAAGATCGAGGCTATCAAGGGGTTGGTTCAGTTGGTTCTAAGCAAGAAAAACCAACTATTCGCCTGTGTATGCGATTACTAGGCAAGCTAGTGGCCACGTTCGAGGCAGTACCATACGCTCAGATCCACACTCGCGTCCTACAGGCAGCCATTCTAGCAGCCTGGGGCAAGAGAGCACATGCCTTAGAGTCCCCTTTGACGCTATCATCAAGGGTCCGACAAAGCCTGGCCTGGTGGTTGAACCCTCAGAATCTTCTAAAGGGAAGATCCTTCAGCCCTGTTGTCTGGAAGGTAGTTACCACAGACGCCAGCCTGGCAGGCTGGGGGGCGGTCTTCGAGGGGTTCTCTCGCCAGGGAACTTGGGTGAAACAGAGAGGCAGCTCCCCATCAATATCTTGGAGATCAGAGCTGCTCGCCTAGCCCTTCGGGCATGGACCTCCAGATTACAGGGGTCCCCGGTGAGAATCCAGTCAGACAATGCCACAGCGGTGGCATACATAAACCACCAAGGGGGAACCAGGAGTCAGGCCGCTCAGAGGGAGGTGAGCTTGATTTTTCAGTGGGCAGAGGTTCATGTACCCTGCATTTCGGCGATATTCATTCCCGGAGTGGACAACCTGCAGGCAGACTTCTAAGTCGCCAGATTCTGTCGCCAGGGAGTGGTCTCTGCATCCCCAGGTCTTTCAGACAATCTGCCAGAGGTGGGAATGCCAGACGTAGATATAATGGCATCCAGGTTCAACAAGAAACTAGACAGGTTCGTGTCTCGAGCGAGGGACCCTATGGCCTGCGGAACCGATGCGTTTGTTTTGCCCTTGGCATCAATTCAAACTTCTATATGCATTCCCTCCGCTACAGTTACTTCCTCGCCTGTTGCGCAGGATCAGAGTGGAGCACAAGCCGGTCATTCTAGTAGCTCCAGCTTGGCCCCGGAGGACATGGTACTCACTAGTCCTGAAGATGGCAGTGGGAGACCCTTGGACTCTTCCTCTACGACCAGACCTACTCTCACAATCTCACAAGGCCCGATCCTCCACCCACATTACAACGTCTAAATTTGACGACGCCTGGAGGCTGAATCCCTGATTCTCAGGGGTAGAGGTCTGTCTAGGCAGGTAATTCCTACCCTGATTAGGGCTAGAAAGCCGGCCCTCCAGGGTGATTTATTACAGGGTGTGGAGGAACTACATAGGCTGGTGTGAATCCAAAAGATGGAATTCCCGCAAATATACCATTGATAGGGTGTTAAGTTTTCTCCAGCTAGGAGTGGATAAAGGCCTGGCATTAAGCACAATCAAGGGACAGATTTCAGCTCTGTCAGTGTGGTTTCAGAGGCCGCTGGCCACCCACTCGCTGGTAAAGACCTTCATACAGGGGGTCTTGCGTATTAATCCTCCTGTCAAGTCACCAATTTGTCCATGGGACTTAAATCTTGTCCTGTCCACTCTACAGAAACAACCCTTTGAGCCGTTGGCTGAGATTCCTTTAGTTTTACTGACAAGAAAGTTGGTTTTCTTGGTCGCCATAGTTTCGGCCAGGAGAGTGTCAGAATTAGCAGCCTTATCGTGTAAGGAAACCATATCTCGTTCTACATAAGGACAGGGCAGTTCTCCGGCCCCATCCTTCCTTTCTACCAAAGGTTATATCCAATTTTCACTTGAACCAGGATTTGGTACTTTCCATCCTTCTTTCCGAAACCCACATCTAGAAAGGAGGGGTTGCTGCATACCTTGGATATTGTCCAGGCCATGAAGGCCTATCTTAAAGCTACAGAAAAGATCCGGAAAAACAGATGTGTTGTTCGTTCTACCAGATGGCCCCAAGAAGGGGCAGGCAGCTGCAAAATCCACTATCTCGAGATGGATTAGACAATTAATCATTCAAGCCTACGGTTTTGAAGAGGTTGCCTCCTCCTTTGTCGGTAAAGGCCCATTCTACCAGGGCCATGGGCGCCTCCTGGGCAGCACACCATCAGATCTCTATGGCTCAGATATGCAAGGCGGCGACGTGGTCATCAGTCCACACGTTTACAAAGTTTTATCAACTAGACGTGAGAAGGAATGCGGATTCTGCCTTTGGACAGGCAGTACTACAGGCTGCAGTTTAAGATCCTCGGGATCAGGGGCACCCTTGGTTGTAAAAAAGAAAAAAAAAAAAAAAAGTTTTTTCTTGACTAAGTTGGAATTATTATTATTATTTGAGTATACCTCTAAATTGAATCCTTCTTTGGAAGATGTCTCCCTCCCCTCATTAAAGCATTGCTTTCGGACATCCCATATAGTAATGAATATGCCGCTCTGTGTCCCGTGATGTACGAGAAAGAAAAAGGGATTTTTAAATACAGCTTACCTGTAAAATCCTTTTCTTGGAGTACATCACGGGACACAGAGCTCCCACCCCCTCTTTTGGGTGAACATTTTGGGAGGCATACTGCTTGCTACAAAACTGAGGGACTCCCTCTAGGGGAGGGGGTTATATAGGGAGGGGACTTCCTGTTTGAGATTGCCAGTGTCCACACCTGAAGGTACTCCATATAACCCATATAGTAATGAATATGCCGCTCTGTGTCCCGTGATGTACTCCAAGAAAAGGATTTTACAGGTAAGCTGTATTTAAAAATCCCTTTTTTAAGCTAATGTACATTACATTAGCATAAAGTAAATACATACATACATACAGTTAACCAGAGGA
The DNA here is from genome assembly GCA_029574335.1 of Rana kukunoris. Taxonomy (NCBI): domain Eukaryota; kingdom Metazoa; phylum Chordata; class Amphibia; order Anura; family Ranidae; genus Rana; species Rana kukunoris. Next base: position 57,726 of record JAJQKJ010001398.1, read on the forward strand.
GAAACTAGTAGAGTTTGGCCAAAGAAAACACAAAACTGAAGATCTTTATAAAAAATATACACAATTTTTTTTATAAATCATACAATCCTATATATACAATCCTGTACCCATAGTTGTTCCAGAAGAAGGCAAAAACCCCAAAAAAGCATGAATCAATTTGTTTCAGCGGTGGAATAGATTCCTTCTTGATACGCCGAGAGGCAATTAGATATTCCCTCGATCAACTTTACCTATAAAGTAAGTATCCAGTTGCATGCGCATTATTACAAATGAACCCTTTTATTTATTTTTTACTTCTATTTGTTGCTATTTCTTGCAAGTGATATTACACTATTACACGATAACATTAAACATTAAAGTAAATTAATCTAGAAATGTGTTCCAAGACTGAAAGAACCACTTTTGTACTGTCTCAAACTAATAAGGTTGGGACTGTGGTTTATTTCCTTATTAGGGAGAATAAACACATTGAATAAAGATGTCTAAGTCTTGGTCATAGATCACTATCACTTGCTCTCTATTTCTCTCTAATTAATCAAACCAGATTGTGGTTGATAAGTATACAGTAGAATGATGGAAAACAACAACAAAGAGAGAATGCACTGACCTAGTGCATTACCATAAAACAATTTTTATTGAATAAATATAACAAGTGATACACTCACAAAAGCATGACATGCTCAAGCTGATCATAAAATGCAAATGAGACTGCCTCCAGGTCCACAGGGAAAACCTCATAGTGTCCTAATATCCTATGCGTTTCGAAGGTCAAGCCCTCTTCCTTACAAAATAAAAGCCTTTTATTTTTTGGTGTACAGTAAATAATGCACATAACTTCTACCTATTTAATAACAACAGTGCACCTATAATGGGTTTTTGTTTGCATAAGAAGTAACACATTTAGAAAGTATGCAAAACAATTCCAAAACATAAGGAATGTACAACAAATATAAAAAAAAAATCTTAACTACTTCTAAACCAGGCTAATTCTGACATTTCTCTCATACATGTAAAAAGCTGCTTTTTTTCTAGACAATTACTTAGAACCCCTAAACATTATATATATTTTTTAAGCAGAAGCCCCGGAGAATAAAATAGTTGTTTGTTGGAATTTTTTATGTCACACAATATTTGCAAAGTGATTTATCAAATGCAAATGTTTTGGAGGAAAACATTTAAATGGAATTTAATCCAAACAAACACAATATAATACACAATCCTTTGCTGAAATACAATAGATGATGTTACACTGAGGAAATAGATACCTAAGGCCACGTACACACGATTGAATATATCTGCTGAAACTGGTCCGACGGACCGTTTCAGCGGACATATCCGATCGTGTGTACGGGCTAGCGACGCATGTTTTCCCAGCGGACAAATTTCAAAGCATGCTTTGAAATTTGTCTGCCGGAGACATGTCCGTTGGATATGTCCGCTGGTTAGTACACTAACCAGCGGACATAAATCTCCGCGCATGCATCGAATGGATTCAACGGATTCGTGGAAGTATTTCACTTCCTCGTTTGGTGACGTGGCGGTGACATTGACGTCACCGCATTCCCTGGCCGAGGGGATTTTCATCCGATGGTGTTACACACCGTCGGACGAAAATCCGGAGGAGACATGTCCGCTGATTTCAGCGGACATGTCCCTCCGTGTGTACGCGGCCTAACATGTCACACTTTAAAAATTGCGTATCACCGTGGAATTGTAACAACGTGCAGTATCTAAAAATCTCCATAGGCAAGGCTTTAAAAGCATTTACAGGTTACCAGTTTAGAGTTACACAGGAGGTCTGTCACTAGAATTATTGCTCTTGATCTGCCATTTGTGATGATACCTTTAAATATATAGATATATATATTTTCTTACTTATATTAGTGAACACCAATCCTTGTGATAGCATAGGCCATAAGGACCTCTATATGGAGAGATCTGGGATCTATTAGACTTGCCTTCAAAGCATATGATAATACTGCAATTGGTTTGATTGAATTCTTTACAAGCCAGTAACAGCTTGTAAACAAAGAAATCGAAACTGAAAGTGACTAAATCTTCATGGATTCCAGTCTCTGAAATCACAGATAGGGAGGAGCAACATAAGTTCTTCTTTCTCTGTATACAACATCGGATGCAGCCAGTCACACCAGTCCTGTGGCCGCCTCCTGTAAAAGTTATCCAGTGGCTGCCTAGTTGATGATGGTGGATAGGGATGAGCCTAACACCCCCGGTTTGGTTTGGTTCGCAGCAGAACATGCAAACAATTTGTTCAAACACGGGAACACTGTTAAAGTCTTTGGGACATGAATGTGAAAAATCAATCCCTGTGTGTTTTTTTTGTTTGTTTGTTTTCGTTTTCAAGGAAATAACATTCAACCTGGTGCAGGATGAAACAACCTGAACTCGACTGATGTAAATGAGAAATGACAGACAGAAAACATCAGTGGCTTGATTGTATGTCACTGGAGACGATTAATGACTGGGTTGTGCCACTGGAGAGGGTAAGTGGATGGATTGTGTGCCACTGGAGAAATGCATGCAACGATTGCAAGAAAGAAGCCTTTTTTGGAAGGCCATAAAATAAGGAATCGGTTATAGAGCATATGAAATGAATCTGAGGCCGCGTACACACGATCAGACCGGTCCGATAAAACTGGTCTGCAGACCAGTTTCATCGGACCAATTCGATGGTGTGTACGGCCTATCGGACCATTGTCCGTCAGACCAAAGTTTTAAAACTTGCTTTAAAACTTGATTTTGATGGTTAGTACGCAAAAGCATTGGACCAAAAAAACCGCGCATGCTCAGAATCAAGTTGAATCATGCTTGGAAGCATTGAACTTCGTTTTTTTCAGCAGCTCGTCGATGTGTTCTACGTCACCGCATTCTGGTCTGATTGGATTTTTGTCCGATGGTGTGTACCACATCAGACCATCAGACCACTTCAGCCTGGTCCGATGAAAACGGTCAGTCGGACCAGTTTCATCGGACCGGTCCTGATCGTGTGTACGTGGCCTGATACGAATCGGTTGTAGAGTGTATGAAATGAATCTAATACGAATTGGTTGTAGAGTGTATGAAATTAATCTGATACAAATTGGTTGTAGAGTGTAAGAAATTAATCTCATACGAATCGGTTGTAGAGTGTATGAAATTAATCTGATACAAATCGTTTGTAGAGTGTATGAAATGAATCTGATATGAATTGGACTGTGGAGAGAATTAAATGGATCTGATACGAATCGTGCCGCCGACGTCACTAGATTTGAATTGGGCTATGGAGTGCATGAATTGGTTTAGCAAAATAAAAGACTGTGACTGGCCATGTGCAGTGTAACAGTGTGCTTTGACATGCTGAGAAATTAAACTCTTGGTTGGTACAAAAGTTTAAAAAAAGACTGCGCACGGATTCATAAGTTCTGCTACGAAGGCCTGTAAATACGAAATGGGGAACACAACGAATCTAAAGAAATACACTTGATATGAAGGAATGGCTACGACTCCTACCTGCGACAGTGAGCAAGACTCGATAGATGAAAAAAACACGAACGGAGAAACCGCAACACACACTGGAATTCGGACGCACAACTCACAAACCGGAAGTGAGTTGGGAAGGCTCGGCCTGGTGACATAACAAATCACGCACCGGAACCAACAAAGACCACAGGTCAGTGGTCTGCTTAAATACCCCCCGGACTCCTCTCATAAATTCAGGCCACCATACTGGCCTTTTATATATATATAATATATATATATATATATATATATAATATATATATATATATTGTAATATTTTTCTGGTGCGTTATTTCTCTCTTTCATCAGTGGAAATCTAAATTGTAATCATTGGGCAGATTCACGTAGATCGGCGCATTATCATTCCGGCGTAGCGCACCACTTTTTCCGTTAGACTTGCGCAATCTAGCCGCGTAATCCGGCGATTCACGTAGCTTTTACGCAAGAGCTTGCGCAAACGTAAGGTTTTTTCCGGAGGCGTAAGGAGGAGTAATACAAATTGGGAGGGACGTGGGCGTGTTACATTGAAATGAGCCGTGACCCCATGCAAATGAAGGGCCGCCCGACTCGCGCATGCGCGCGTGAAGGAAACCATGTCAGCTCCGTTGTGCGCATGCTCACAACTCGGGAGCGGCGCAATCATTGAAATTGGAAATGGACTAGGGCAACGTTGTGAACTACGCAGACAGCATAAATAGACACACACAAACGCCCTTCCATTGCAAAAGTACATCCCTTTGTGTCCCTTCCCATTGAATCAAGTGCTTTTGCTCTGTTGTTCGTTTAGAGTGTGTTTTGTAGTTGTGAGATTAGTGTTCTGTGTGATCTTGTGCTTGTTGGTAGTTTGTGAAAGTGTATTTTGATAAGTGTTTGAGACTGTTTGTTTGATTGATAGATTTCTGAGCGTTTGTTTTCTTGCTTTTTTTTTTCATCTGATTTTTTTGTGTGTGTTTCTTGCTGAGTGCTAGTGTGATTTTTGGCTGTTCTTTTTCTCTTTGTGTGTGTTCTTGTCTGATTGGTTGTGCTTGTATTTGTGACAGATTTTTGGTGACTGCTAGTGAGTTTGTTTGGAAGTATGACTGAGAAAAAAGAAAGCTCAATTTTACTGTGGAAAAAAGAATTCTTGCCCGGGCCATTACCGACTATGGGCGTTTTCTCCACCCCGCAGAGTGCCACCACCACCCCGCCAGGAGGAGGGAGATATTGGATAGGATCACGGAGCAGGTGAATTCATCGGGGGAGGGGAGACACGGACCCGCTCTGGGATAGAAAAGAAAATAAATGACCTCCGGCGTGAGGTGAAAAAAAACTGGCCGCAATAAATGCCCATGCCAGGGCACAGGAGGGGGCCCACCATGCCGGGTTAGATTTTCAGAGACAGCGTGTGGTGGCCCTGACCTTTCACCGCCATGAAGTGGAGGGCCTGCCAGGCTTTGACACAAGTCCGGTCCCCGCGGTGCCAGGTAAGGTTTTATTTCTCTCAGGTGTGTAGCATGTGTGGGGGGGGGGTGAAAGGGAATATGTGCAAGTGTGTGGATCCTCCAACCTGTGAATGTTTTGTGTCATCCACAGCTGTGCAGGAGGGTGCAGGGCCATCTGGACTGACCCGCTCCAACCCCAGGACAGCAGCCTAATGAGGCCCCCCCAACAAGGCCAGAGTCCGCCAGAGGAACAAGAGGAGGGGAGGATCATGCGGAGGACGATCATGAGGAGGAGCAGAATCATGAGGAGGAGGAGTCCATGGAAGGCACTGGCCCTTTGGTTTCTGCGGACTCTTCCCCTCTGGCTGCAAGAAGCCTGCCCTCCCTAAGGGTCAGCCCCCCCCCTCCTCCCCCAACATGGCTCCCCTCACAAGGGCCTCCCCTTCTCCCCCCGCCACAACCATCAGCTGGAGCCAGGAGGTCATCCCCAAGCACCAGGGGGGCGCCCAATCTCATGCCCGCCTGTCTGAGAAGGAACCTGGCCACCCAAACCCGCCTTCTGAGACAGCTCTGCCAGACTATGGGGCGGGTGGATCAGAGCCTGTCCTCCATTAATGATAGCCTGGGTAACCTGGACTCCCACTCCCGGCCTCCACAACCTGCCTAAATGACCTGCAAACTACAGCAGCAGGCGTTGGGCAGGATGTGAGGCCCTTACCCAGGCTATCCACAACAACGGCAACACTTGGGTGCTGCCCTGGACAGAATAGCCGTGCCTTGGAGGGCAGGCCGCCAGGTGGGCAGATCTCAGGGGCTGCTCCTCCTTCCCCGGCTTTTCCCCTCCCCCATGCGTCTCCCCTGAGGGTCCGGGGGCCGTGGCCGGGCGCCCCAGGCGTGGCTCAGGCAGAGGGCAATAATTTTTTTTTCCCCCCTTTTGTTTGTTTTGAAAGCTTTTTTTATTTTTGTTCTCTGCTTTTTTTTTGTTTTTTCTAAGCATTTTTTTTTTCCTATGCATTTTTTGTTTCTATGCATTTTTGTTTGTTTGACTTTTTTGGCATATTTTGGGTTGTGAATGATGTTTGAATGTGGGGGTGACATTCCTGCTGGAAAAGGGTGTCACCCTCAATTTTGGTGGAGAAGGGTTCCCCAGGACCAGGGAGAAGTGATTCCCAGGTCCGTGTGAATGGTGTATGAATGTACAGTGACATAATTGGAGCCTTGACGTGCGTTACTGCTCACCAGTCTTGCATGGTGGACTGGTGCCAATCCAATTTGATGAGGATGTGGTGTGTGTGCTAGGGACCATAGTGGTGTGCATGCATGCATTCTCATTGTGCCATGATTAATGTGTGTGTTTAACGTGCAAAGATGCCCAATATGAGCTGCCTCCTGACTGCTCTCCCTCAGAAGACGGGGTATCCCTCGGTTAGGGGTTGATTTTCTGTTTGGGGGGTCAGATCATCACGTACTCAACCTGCAGGCCCTTCCTCACTGCGAGATTTGTGTAGCATGCAACATGCAGCATGATATGGCACACGAAGTTTGGGGAATACAACAGTGTACCCCCAGACTTATCCAGGCATCGGAAACGTGACTTCAGAGGCCAAAGGTGCGCTCCACCACTGCACGTTTTGATGTGTGCTTCATTGTATCGTTCCTCTCCTGGGGTTTTTCCGGATAGGTCATGAGATGGGGTCCCAGTGCATATGCAGAGTCACCTGTAAAGGAAAAGACAGGAGAATGTTAGTCATGCATGTGCCACTTCTGTTGTGCATCACGGGAGGGGATAGTCATCCTGACTCCCATGTCACTCACCAACCAGCCATGTGCCCATACACGTTCTGTTTCGAATTCTGTTCGGATGTGCTTTGATTGTAGATGTAGCTGTCATGGCTGGACCCTGGGTGTTTGGCACGGACGAGCCATATGAGGCCTGGGCATCAACTATCACCTGTACGTTGATGGAGTGCCATTCTTCCGATTGCGGTACATGTGCTCGGTCTCATGGGGGGGCTGGAGTGCCACATGTGTGCAATCTATGCCCCGATGGTGCGTGGGAATCTGGCAATTCGGTAGAAATCTGCCATTGCCTTGATTCGAAAGCTCCTCAGTGGTGGGGTTGATGATTTGGTTGGCCAAGCGTGTGAGGATTGCAGGGACAACCTGGTGCACACATCTGCTCATGGAGGATTGTGACATCCCAGCCACCACTCCACTTGTACGCTGAAAAGAGCCACTGGCAAGGACATGGAGTGTTGCCAGACCTTCACCAGTGGCTGCACTGCATGTGAGCGTTGTGTTGGGCTGGTGATGTCCTCCTGCAAGGTTGTGGTTAATTCCAGGATGGCATGAGGGGGGAATCTGAAGATGCGAAAGACCTCTGAATCATTCATGCCAAACAGGTGTATGCGGGTGCGGTATACCCTCCTCCGTGCCATCCTCCGTGCCCTCCTCCTTCTTTGGTCATCTATATTCACTAGTGCAGCTATGAGCGACGAGCCCCTAGCATGTTGGCAGTCAAATTGTAGTGCAAACACGTGTGTGTGGTCTGCTCCTCAATAACGGTGTTGCTTTATCTGACAATTAGACTTTTTTTCAAAAGTTAGATCAGCTTTTATGTGCTCTAACTTTAGACAGGACATTTTGCAGTTGCGCACATCGCGTAGCCTGCGCAGCAACTGCGTTTTTTTGTGATCCCCGTAACTCCCTCATTAGCATATTTGACTAGCAAATCAATGTGTGTCTAGCGCAGTTTTGCGCGAAGGGAAGCGAATGTCTAACTCAATTACGCCGGACCAAAAAACTAGATTTCTGGCGTATATTGTTTTGTGAATCGCGTCCAACTATACGCACGCGCACATTTAGACTACGCACGCGCAACAGCAGTTGCGCACGCGTAATCGCTCTGTGAATCTGGGCCATTGAGTCCACTGTTTATTTTGAAGGGGGAGTATTTTTGTGGTTCATGTGCAATAATTCAAAGAAATTTTACAAAGAATCGATTCAATTATGTGTATTTTAGTCTGAAATATACCAAAAAATACCTAATATCAGAACAATACCTTACAATACAAGAAAAGGCAAATCTAAACCCAAAAACAGCTACCATATGTAAAGACTGCTAAGTTGCAATATATTACATTTTACATACATGTGTAAGAATGTTATGGATAGCTGTTTTTTTTTTCATTCACAAAGGATTTGTGCTTATTTTTATGGTCAGGTTTATTTGAACCAATTGGGAAAGTGCTGCCAGAAGCAACCTATACAATACTATGGAGTTGATTTACTACTATTTAGAGTGCAAAATCTGGTGCTGCTCTGCTAGAAACCAAATTTTGGAAATCTTTGGAGCCATCTATCTGGATCATTAATCATTTTTGTTAATATGGATCACTTTTAATAATCTTAACTTTCTAAGTAGGTAGGCTTCCCAGTTTGGAGCGCTCATGTTTCTTGGCAGTATACAATACCTCGGCAAAAAAGAGCACAGATAAATTTTTAAATCTTAAAGACTCAGGAGGATCCAGCATGCATAGTCAATGGTCTAGCTGTACCAGGGTACCCATGACATCATGCAAAAAGTTTATTATTTGCTTCCACTGATCCTGTATCTGTGGACAGATTTGGATTAGGTGGTGAAAAATAAGCCAGACCCCTCTACACTCAGGACATAATGGGTTTATGTATCTTGCTAACCAAACTGGCATGGAATCGGTATATACTGAAATAAAATAGATGGGTGAGCTTATCAGTGCGTTTCAGGGGGGTTGATTTATTAAACCGGAGAGTGCAAAATCTTGTGCAGCTCTGCATAGAAACCAATCAGCTTCCATTTTTTTTTTGTCAATTCTTTTTTTTTATTTTTATAGTTCAATTTTTTATTGAAATTTTCATTTAAACATAACAATATAATTAAATATTGCAGCAAAAACGGAAGCTTAGACATAAGTATTGATATAGAACAAATGAAAATAGCATCCCAAAAAGTTAGTGACCATCGCTTAGGTCAGATTTAGGGTCAAGTAACAAGTCTCAATATGGACCTAAGGACCATTCTAATAAGTCAATTGTCAATTCTTAACTGAACTTAAGTTGACTTTATATCTGATCAGCTACCATGCACAACTGCAGCAGATGTTGCTCTCTCCAGTTTTAGTAAATCAACCCCTTGAGTATTTATGTCAGTACCTTTTTCTAGCAGTTACTATCTCTTCTCATGGTTTTACAGTGAACAAATGAAGATTTAAATGTTTCCAGAAGAAACCAAAATTGCATTTGCTATGATGCCTTATAAAGCAGTCTAAACAGATCCTATCCTATTCCTAATTATGTTCCGTATTTGGTATTCAAACTTTACTGCATAGCTTTAAATATTTGAATGAGTAAAGCTGTATTAATGTGTCATGAATTATTGCATTGCCAAGCCACCTGATTAAATCCATTTTGCTGCACATGGCAAAAAATTATTCACGAGACATTTATGACACCATGTTTTAGCGGTGCCAATGGAATATGCATTGATGAACACACATTCTAAAATTATTCACTGAAAACTCAAGAAACTTAGTAGCTAAATTTTTATCTTCAAATACTTTATAGAACAAGAGACCCTGAAAGATAATAAATTGTTTTGATGAAAACAGGAAGTTTGCCAAGTTACAAGAGTACAGCTAAACTTTGGCTACATAGCTCATAACATCGTGTTCCACTCTGAAAGTCTTTCCATAAGTTGAACAGAAAAACTGAGCACAACAAATACATCTGGAGAATTTACTAATTGTCAATGCGTGGTTACTATCTCACTGTTGGAATGATTTAACAATACATTAATCTGTGCTTTTCACAGGTAAAGCGATGAGGGGAAATCCTTGTATGTTTTCTTTATACTACAGGATTTCTTCAGGATTAATGCACTTAAGCCTTTCCCTGTGGAATTGTCCAAAATGAGCTACGCACATGAATCTAAGACTTTCTAAGACTTTAAATAGGCCAGTACTATTGCTGGTGTCCTTAGTATTCTTAGTCAGCTATATTAATATACTTGCACATATGACCATGTTATTTATATCCTATACACATATAAACATATATAGATGTTTTTTATGGTTATAAGCAAAAAAAAATCCCTATTGTTCGCCTACACCAGGGATATGCAATTAAGACTTCTTCACTGTTGCAAAACTACAAGTCCCATCATGCCTCTGCCTCTGGGTGTCATGCGTGTGGCTGTCAGTCTTGCTATGCCTCGTGGACTTGTAATCCTGCAACAGCTGGAGGTCCGCCAATTGCATATCGCTGCCCTACCACCTACACACATATGCAAAGGATTTATATATGAAAATATTATACTGGGAAGTGTTTGTTGCCAAGTGTGTCTAATAAATTACTACTTTCTGCCAGTTGTGGCTATGAAACACAATAACAATATTTTTATGTTTTTTTTTTCTTTAGAAAATCAGTTGGTAGGACCATCAGATAAATAAATTAAGTAGTCAGCTTATTATGAAAATATATATATATTTTTTTTACAATTTTTCAACAAATATAGGGAGTCAAGGAGGTGAAGGGAGGCAGATGAGGAAAAACGAAACGTAAAGACAAATATATATACTTTTTATTGGCTAATAGCAGAGGCCAGTAATACCACAACTGAATCATTTTCTTAGACAAGGAAGGAAGTTTAATTATGACACAAATACATTTTCTTAATTTTTTTTCTGAGAGAAGTATCCACATCTTGGAATAACAAGGGAGGTCCACGATGACTAAAAAAATAAAAACATTTTTTCTTTAAAGTAAAGTCTACCCAAAAACTAAAATCCCTGCATCTACAGATAGCCACACAATCTAACACTAACCTATCTAGCCCTGTAAAAAAAAATCAGTATACATACCTTTTCTGCACCCGATCTGACCCAACCCGATCCCATGCTGAGCTGTCAGCCATGGCTTCACTGTGGACGGTGCAAAAGACACATCTGACAAACAGAAGCCCCATAGTAACTCTATAGGTGACGTCACTCCCATTCATTTCACAGCCATTGTCGGCTGTCCTCTGCAGGATTGGCTTCAGAAAAGGATGTAGACTGATTTTTTCTTTACAGGGCTAGATATGTTAGTCTTAATGAGTTGTCTGTAGATGCTTTGTTTAGAGTGGACTTACACTTTAAGTTAACCACTTAACACCCGGACCATATTCCCCAATGACCAGAGCACTTTTTGTGATTTCGGCACGGCTCGCTTTAACTGACAATTGGCGCGGTCGTGCGATGTGGCTCCCAAACAAAATCCTTTTTTTCCCACAAATAGAGCTTTCTTTTGTGGTATTTTTCATCTCTATCTCTTTTAATTTTTTGTGCTATAAACAAAAATAGAGCGACTATTTTGAAAAAAAAATCAATATTTTTTACATTTTGCTATAATAAATATCCCCCAAAAATATATAAAAAAACATTATTTTCCTCAGTTTAGGCCATACATATTCTTCTACATATTTTTCATTTAAAAAAATCGCAAATTAGCGTTTATTAATTGGTTTGCGCAAAATTTATAGCATTTACAAAAAAGGGGTTAGTTTTATGGCATTTTTAATAATTTTTTTTTTACTAGTAATAGCGGCGATCAGCATTTTTTTTCAGTACTGCGACATTATGGCGACACAATCGGACAATTTTGACACATTTTTGGGGACCATTGGCATTTTTATAGCGATCAATGCTATAAAAATGCATTGGATTACTATAAAAAATGCCATTGGCAGTGAAGGGGTTAAACACTAGGGGGCGGGAAGTTAATTGTGTTCCTGGGTGTGTTCTAACTGTATGGGGGGTGGACTCACTAGGGGAAATCACTGATCTTCTGTTCATTACATTGTCCCCGCACCAGCGCGGGACTCGGGACGAGCGGGTGCGTGCGGGCCTCGCCCTGGAGAGCCACCATCCCACAGTGGTGGCGGTCGGCTAGTTGGTTTAAACAGCAGCTTTGTTAGCACTATTATCAAAAGATGTAAGCCTATCCTACCAGGGTACTGCTTACTCTTGTCTACACACATGGCCTGTCTGCAACACTCACATAGTACTACATCCAACAGTTTCTTAGTATAAGAGCCAAGAGCACCACATATCATTTAAGCTTACAGTGGTTTTAACCTCAGACATGAAATATGAATAAAGCATATGCCTCTAAAATGTGTACTTGTGTAAATTA
>JAJQKJ010000236.1:0-65197 GCA_029574335.1 Rana kukunoris
AAGCAGCAAAACACCCAAGCAGGCCTTTGCTGAGCCAAGAAATGCAGATTAAAAAAGGAGAAAGTGAGGCTTGAAGACAGAGAAAGTGCAGCAAACAGGCACAGTTAGAGGCACAGAAAGTGCAGCAACAGGCAGAGTTAGAGTCACAGAAAGTGGAGCAACATGCAAAGTTAGAGGCCGAGGAAGCCCTCCTAGATGTCACTCTGGAGAAGCTCACCGCAGAAAGGGAAGCTGCAACCGCCATAGCTGAAGCAGAAGCCCTGGAAGCAGCCGTGAGCCTCAGTGGTGAACACAACAATGTGCTTGACTCAGAACAAGGAGAGCCGAATCCCACGCAATACACGTTAGAGTACTTGCACCAACACTTCCAATCAACCTACGATACCTCTCCTCTACAGGGAATAGACGGTGTCCTAGAAGAAACAAACCGAACACAGCAGGTAACAGAGCATGAGAGCAACCAAACTCCTCAGAGCTGCAAGCAACAGAACCCTGGTCAGCACGCTACAGATCAAGCCTATGTCTCTGCACGCTATGACCCTCAACCTCCAAACCAACATCAGGACAACCCTCTACTACACAATGGTACAAGACAAGAAGGCCCCAAGCAGAAGCTTCTGACAGGTATGGTTGCACACCACACTCCCACTACAGTAGTACATCGCCAACATGCTCTGACACTAACCAAGTTATAACAGACTTTGCCAAGTTCTTCGCCAGTCGCGATCTAATCATAAAGGGACTTGTAAAGTTCAACGATCGGCCAGAAAATTACAGAGCGGGCGGTCGTCCTTTCAAAACACCATAAAAGGTCTAAACATGTCTCCTGACAATGAAATAAACTTCCTAGTCCAATGGCTTGGAAAGACTCTGCCGAACACGCCAGTAGAATCAGGAACATTAACATAAAACAACCAGAGATTGGTCTCAAAAAGATTTGGAGCAGATTAGAAGAGTGCTATGGTTCAACAGAGGCTATAGAGCATGCACTTTTTAAAAAGGATTGAGGACTTTCCCAGAATACCTAGCAAAGGTTATCACAAACTACGTGTCAGGGACCTACCTGTGGGCTCCGACGAGTCCCTGTTGCTCGCGCTCCAGTTTCGCGTGTATGCGCCGCCGCGCGTGCGCGCGCGTGCACCTATCGTGCGCGCCGCGTGCACGGCGCGCGTCTGCGTCGCGGGGGCGCGCGCATGCGCGGCGGGAGCGCGCGCGCATGCGCACTAGCCTCTCTTCTCCTTTAAAAGATCAGTAGCAGCAGTGACACCTTGCTGTCTGATCTACAGCTTTGTGTCCTGAATACCCTGAAACCTGAAGTCTGTTGAAACCTGATACCTGCTTGCTATTGGGACCTGATACCTGCTTTACCCGATACCTGACCCGGCTCCGTCTGACTACCTGATTATCGTTACCGAACCCTGGCTTGACCCAACTCCGCTCTTCTCTGCTGCCTATCGTTACCAGACCTATGCTTGAACTTTGACAAACGTTACCTCCGCTACAAGAGTGACTTCCGGGTGATCCGTCCATCTGACCCTTGTTGACTGCTTACCTGTTCCTGTCTTGCATCTGACCCGGCTCGTCCACCTATTCCGCTATCCGGTTCCAGTGGCCCTCCAGAGACGCTGTCTCCTCCACTGCCTGTCCGCAAGACTTCCATTCCGCCCGGTCTGCTGTCATCCCAAGCACTCCTACCCCGCCGTGCTCCCGGACTTGCTGTCCCCACTCCAGCAGTCCCTGAACCGGGTGGTAAGAGGGGCTCTTTCCTGCATACGAGGCTCTATCCACGAGGTACGTAACAGTATCAGACAGCCATGTCAGAGCCTGCGGGAATAGCCCCTGCCATAGACGAAATCTGCAAACACCTGGCGTCCCTCACAGAAGCAGTAAAGAACCTACAGGAAGGCTACGTTAGGCTAGAAGGACAGGTACACAGCCTGGCTGCCCCTAATGATCCAGCTGCTCCTTCAACTCCAGATCCGCATCAGCTGTTTCTGCTCCTTCGGTGGTAATGCTTCCACCTGAACCAAGAGTTCCAGTGCCAGAGCGATTCGCTGGCGACCGCACCAAATTTCGAGCCTTCCGTAGCGCCTGTGAGCTCTACTTCGCCCTGCAACCCCGGACATTTTCCTTGGAGGTCACTAAAGTAGGATTTGTAATCTCCCTACTACAAGGGGACCCTCAGACCTGGGCCCACCGGCTGCTCGAGGAGAATGGCGATCAGACACGGACCCTGTTCACGTTTCTTGAGGCCATGGCTTTGCTATATGATGACCCTCAACGAGCCGCTACCCGCAGAATCTGCCCTACTCACGCTCCAGCAAGGCCGCAGAGCGGCTGAGGACTATGTTACGGACTTTAGGCGCTGGAGCGCGGACACTCAATGGAACGATGCAGCTCTGCGGCACCAGTTTCGCTTGGGCCTTTCTGAAAGTCTTAAGGACGAACTCGCTCGAGTGGGGGTGCCCGAGACCCTCGAGGATCTAATTACCACAGCTATCCAGATCGACCGCCGACTTCGTGAACGCCGGGCTGAGCGATCTTCTCAACCGAACCGTCCCACCTGGATGACTGCCAAAGTGCCTATGCCGGCTTCTCGCTACCTACCTCCTACCTACCCAAATCCCCCCAGCACCAACCAGGACTCATCTGAACCCATGCAACTTGGCCTCTTGCGACCAACACTACCACCTGAAGAGCGGGCACGTCGTCGCCAACTCAACCTTTGCATGTACTGCGGCGGGACTGGCCACTACGTCCACAACTGCCCTGTTAAGACACGTAAGTGCCTCACCTCAGTTCCTGTCAACTTCTCAGCCCTGTCAGGCAATGCAAACCACCTTGCTCTACCTTTTTCGTTACAGTGCCAGGGAAGGAGTATTCCGGTCAACGCCATCCTTGACTCCGGCGCATGCAGCTGCTTCATCGATACCGCTTTTGTCAACCTGCACAACATCCCCTTACGAAGAAAGACCCATGGACTCTCTGTTTTCTTGGCCGACGGCTCCCGCATTAGTTCTGGACAGGTAACCCAAGAGACTCTACCTCTACCTGCTTTAATTGCTCCTCAGCACAAGGAACTGTTGGTCCTAGATGTGATTTCCTCTCCTCTGTTTCCGGTAATCCTCGGCCTACCCTGGCTTCAGGCTCACAACCCTCTGATTAATTGGGCATCTGGAGAGGTGTCTTTTCAGTCCCCTTACTGCCAGCAATACTGTCTACCAGGGCCCACCAGTTCGCCTCCTACCTTACTATGTATGGACTCTGACCCAAGCCTGCTTCAGTGCATTCCTGAACCCTATCATGAATTCCTGGACGTTTTTAGTAAACGAGGGGCCGACTCCCTTCCGCCCCATCGCCCCTATGACTGCCCGATCGAGCTCCTCCCAGGGGCCGAAATTCCTTTTGGGCGCATTTTTCCGTTGTCAGAAAAGGAGCAGGAGGCCCTAAAAATATACATAGATGAAAACTTACATAAGGGGTTCATCCGGCCTTCTACCTCCCCAGCAGGCGCTGGAATATTTTTTGTTACAAAGAAGGATCAGTCCCTCCGTCCGTGTGTAGATTACCGGGAACTCAATAATATCACAGTGAAAAACCGGTACCCACTACCCCTGGTACCCGAGCTCTTCCAAAAACTGAGGTCAGCTATCGTCTTCACCAAGCTAGATCTGAGAGGGGCCTACAACCTGGTCCGTATTCGGGAGGGGCACGAATGGAAAACAGCTTTTCGTACCCGATTCGGTCACTACGAGTACCTAGTCATGCCCTTCGGACTATGTAATGCGCCCGCCACCTTTCAGCATTTTATTAATGACGTACTCAGAGACTTTCTGGACATCTTTGTAATTGTCTATCTTGATGATATTTTAGTCTTTTCCAGATCATTAGACAGACACCGAGAGCATGTTCGTAAAGTACTCCACACGGCTCCGTCTACACAGATTATACGCCAAGGCAGAGAAATGCGAATTTGAACGTCAGACCATCCAGTTCCTAGGCTTGGTAATCTCTCCCACCGGAATCAAGATGGACCCGCAGAAGGTGTCTGCTATCCTCGACTGGCCGGTACCCCTAGACAAGAAAGGGGTACAACGCTTTGTAGGTTTTGCAAACTTCTATAGAAGATTTATCAGGGGGTTTTCTGCAATAATTTCTCCCATCACACAATTGACCAGACAAAACCTACGTTTTCACTGGAACCCAGAAGCTCAAAAGGCCTTTGACCGACTCAAAAAGCTTTTCACGTCAGCCCCAATCCTCAGTCACCCTGATCCTGCACTACCCTATATCCTCGAGGTCGACGCATCTGAAGTCGCAGTGGGAGCTGTTGTCTCCCAACGCCAGGGAAATAAAGACCTAATGCACCCCATCGGATTCTTTTCCCGGAAACTTTCTCCTGCGGAAAGAAATTATGATGTCGGAGATCGTGAGCTACTTGCCATCAAGACCGCACTGGAGGAATGGAGGTACCTGTTAGAAGGCGCAGCCCACCCAGTATTAATTTATACCGATCACAAGAATCTTGAGTACCTAAGATCTGCTAAAAAGGTTGAAACCCCGTCAAGCCCGCTGGGCGCTGTTTTTCTCACGCTTCTGTTTTCACATCACCTACCGGCCAGGTTCAAAAAACGTCAAGCCAGACGCATTATCCCGGATGCACGATAACCCCAAGGATATACCGGTTCCTGACACTATTTTACCAGCAGGTAACTTCCTACTTCTCCAGTCTGGCCTACTCTCCGAAATTAGAGAAGCATCCACAGATGCCTCCAAACCTTCCAGCATCACTTTAACATCTAGGGATGGACTGTTTTGGAGAGGCAGCCAAATTTTCGTTCCAGAAACAAGCCGTGTGGAAGTCCTGAAACTCCTTCACGACCACCCATTGGCGGGACACTTTGGGGTTCGGAAAACCCTCGAACTGGTACGTCGTACCTTCTGGTGGCCAGACCTGGAAAATTTCTGCAAGACATATGTCAACTCATGCCCCACGTGTAATCGAAACAAGACCGCAAGAAGCCGAGCTTGGGGACTGTTGAAGCCCCTACCTGTACCCAATAGACCCTGGGAAATGATTTCTATAGACTTTATAGTCGAACTTCCTCGTTCAGAGGGGTGCACGGCAATTTTTGTAGTCGTGGATCGCCTATCCAAAATGGCTCATTTCCTTCCCTTAAGGAGTACCCCAACGGCCACAGAGACTGCTCGCATCTTCATCAAGGAGATTGTTCGGCTACACGGAATTCCCTCCGACATCGTGTCTGACAGGGGGGTTCAGTTCACGTCCCGCTTCTGGAGATCCTTATGTGAAACCTTGAAGATTAAACTCTCCTTTTCCTCAGCCTATCATCCCCAAACCAACGGGCAAACAGAGAGGACCAATCAGACTCTTGAACAGTACATTAGGTGCTTTACGTCCTTCTCTCAGGACGATTGGGTTTCCCTGCTACCCCTAGCGGAGTTCGCGTACAATAACGCCAACCACTCAGCTACCGGGCAATCCCCTTTCTTTGCCAATTATGGTTTTGATCTAACCTTTTTACCTGACCTTTTTTCAGAATCCCCAGTCCCGGCAGTGCAGAGTACGATGGAGTTCCTCAGCCACAACAACCAGGTATTATGGGAAGCGGTGACTAAAGCACAAGCTGCCAGTAAAAAATTCTTTGACCGGAAGAAGAAAGGCGAATTAGTCCTGCAACCAGGTGACCAGGTATTGCTATCTACAACCAACCTCAAGTTGGCCTGTCCTTCAAAGAAGTTGGGACCAAAGTTCATAGGACCTTTTCCAGTACGAAGGAAGATCAATGAGGTATCGTATGAACTATCCTTACCTGATTCTTTGAAAATTCATCCAGTATTCCATGTGTCATTGTTGAAACCTGCAGTTCTGGATCCCTTTCTGATAGAGGGACCAGTCCCCCAGAACCTGTTTTTGTTGATGGGTGCGAGGAATATGTTGTGGAGGCCATCCTCGACTGTAGGAAGCGGCAAGGGCAAACTCAATTTTTAGTAAAATGGAAAGGGTATGGCCCAGAAGACAATTCCTGGGAACCCGAAAACAACATCCATGCACAGAGACTGATTCGCAATTTTTTTTCCGCTCACCTGAAAAAAGAATCCAATTTGGCATCCGGAGGCTGCCCCTTGGGGGGGGGGCAATGTCAGGGACCTACCTGTGGGCTCCGACGAGTCCCTGTTGCTCGCGCTCCAGTTTCGCGTGTATGCGCGCCGCGCGTGCGTGCGCGCGCGTGCACCTATCGTGCGCGCGCGTGCACGGCGCGCGCATGCGCGGCGCGGAGCGCGCGCATGCGCACTAGCCTCTCTTCCCCTTTAAAAGATCAGTAGCAGCAGTGACACCTTGCTGTCTGATCTACAGCTTTGTGTCCTGAATACCCTGAAACCTGAAGTCTGTTGAAACCTGATACCTGCTTGCTATTGGGACCTGATACCTGCTTTACCCGATACCTGACCCGGCTCCGTCTGACTACCTGATTATCGTTACCGAACCCTGGCTTGACCCGACTCCGCTCTTCTCTGCTGCCTATCGTTACCAGACCTATGCTTGAACTTTGACAAACGTTACCTCCGCTACAAGAGTGACTTCCGGGTGATCCGTCCATCTGACCCTTGTTGACTGCTTACCTGTTCCTGTCTTGCATCTGACCCGGCTCGTCCACCTATTCCGCTATCCGGTTCCAGTGGCCCTCCTCCAGAGACGCTGTCTCCTCCACTGCCTGTCCGCAAGACTTCCATTCCGCCCGGTCTGCTGTCATCCCAAGCACTCCTACCCCGCCGTGCTCCCGGACTTGCTGTCCCCACTCCAGCAGTCCCTGAACCCGGGTGGTAAGAGGGGCTCTTTCCTGCATACGAGGCTCTATCCACGAGGTACGTAACACTACGAGAATTAGCCGACTTGCTAGAAGAACTACTTCTTGCTAAAGAAGAGGGAGACTTGCCGGGTCTCGCCTCCCTGGATGCAGCCAGAGGGATTAAACCTTTGATTCTGAAGCTTCCTTACGACCTACAACAAAGGTGGGTCACATATGGTTCTAAACACAAGGAAAGGTTCCAGGTACCATTTCCACCATTCAACGTTTTTGTAGACTTTGTTACAAAGCAAGCCAAGTTCTTGAATGATCCCAGCTTTGACTTTATACTGCCATCAGCCACGCCCCCTAGCTTCAAACAGCATAGGATGCCAGTGACAGTGAACAAGTCTCATTTTTCCTCTACAGATTTCTCCTATAGATCTTCCAACATCGCTCGCCTAGAGGACAAAGTCGGGAGACCCTAGCAAGCAATGCCCTCTACACAGGAAACCGCACCCTCTACTAAAATGCAGGACCTTCAGGGAGAAGTCTCTGGAAGATCGTAAAGCTTTCCTAAGAGAGAACCGCATATGCTTCAAGTGCTGCTCATCCATATCACACTTTGCCAAGGACTGTAAGGTTAGTGTATCATGCACAGAGTGTGACAAATCAGACCACAACTCAGCACTACATCCAGGCCCTGCTCCTTGGATCGCCCAGCGAGCTAGCGATATCAACGAGCATGGCGGGGAGCAAGAGAACACTGGTTTAGACTCTCCAATGGTTACCACACAGTGTACTGAAGTATGCAAAGATCCTGCAGGCGGTAGGTCTTGTTCAAAGATCTGCCTTATTAGAGCTTATCCAATGGGTCAAAGAAACAAAGCTGTCAAGATGTATGCACTCTTAGATGACCAAAGCAACCACTCTAATGCCGCGTACACACGGTCGTTTTTTGCGATGAAAAAAAACGATGTTTTTTAAAACGTCATTTAAATTGATCGTGTGTGGGCAAAACGTTGTTTTTTGTCTTCAAAAAGACGACCAAAAAAAAATTCCAACATGTTGGAATTTTTTGTGTCGTTTTTCAAAACGTTGTTTTTTGTTTCACAAAAAGTCACCGTGTGTAGCAAAAACGTCGTTCAAAACGACGTTTTTCAACCCGCGCATGCCCAGAAGCTAGTTATGAAGCGAGCTTCAATGGAAAAGAGTGGTGAACGTAACCTTGCTTTTTGTGAAAAACGATGGTGTGTATGCAAAATTGTCTTTGAAAAGTGACGTTTCAAAAACGTCGTTTTTTACTTCACAGAAAACGTCGTTTTTTTTCATCGCAAAAAACGACCGTGTGTACGCGGCATATGGCTAGATCCACATTCTTTGACATCTTCGGTGTTATGGGTCCAAGCTCCCCCTACTCTCTAAAGATTTGTGCGGGTACTGTTGAGACGGCGGGGAGGAGAGCTACCGCCTTCTGTGTAGAATCCATAGATGGTCGGACTCGTCTACCTTTACCCACCATAATAGAGTGCAACCAGATTCCAGATAACCAGTCAGAAATCCCTACACCTGACGCAGCAATTCACCAGCCTCATCTAAAACGCATGGCCCATCTTCTACCAGAATATGACGAGCAGGCTCAGTTAATGCTGCTCCTGGGAAGAGACATTTTGCAGGTTCATAAAGTAAGGGAACAGATTAATGGTCCCCGCAATGCTCCCTTTGCCCAAAGACTTGACCTGGGGTGGGTCATCGTAGCGGACGTCTGCCTAAAGTCTGTGCACAGACCCGCCACGGTCAGTAGCATGTTCACTAACGTACTTGACAAAGGACGCCCTTCCTCCTTGCAACCATGTCACAACAGCTTCATCACAAAGGAACTTCCAGGTAGTACTCACATGCCTTGCTCCTCTGTAGACCCAGACACAGAGGACCATGCTTGTGACAGTGACCCAGACCACCTAGGATGTACAGTCTTTCATAGAACAAAGGAAGATCAGCAGGTAGCAATGTCCTTTGAAGATAGACTTTTCTTGCCAATAATGGAAAAAGAGACAGCCAAGGAGGAGACAAACAATTGGGTCGCCCCTCTCCCATTTAGACCCCATAGGCAGCGTCTACCTAACAACAAGGAACAAGTCCTTAAACGCTTTGCCTCTCTTAAACGTAATTTCCAGAGAAAACCAGACATGAGAGATCACTTCTTTACCTTCATGGGTAAGATATTTGAGAATAATCACGCAGAGTTAGCTCCTGCCATTAAAGACAACGAGGAGTGCTGGTACTTACCTATATTTGGAGTTTACCACCCCAAGAAACCAGGTCAGATCAGAGTGGTGTTTGACTCTAGCTCTAGAGAAGAAGGCGTGTCACTAAATGACGTTCTCCTCTCAGGACCGGATCTGAACAACAGACTCATTGGGGTGCTCCTCCGTTTCCGCGAAGACTCTGTTGCATTCATGGCGGACATCCAGCAGATGTTCCACTGTTTTCTCGTTAAAAAGGAACACAGGAACTTTTTGAGATTTTTCTGGTTTAAAGATAACAACCCTTCCAAAGGAATCGTAGAGTATCGCATGAAGGTCCACATATTTGGGAACAGCCCTTCCCCCGCAGTTGCCATTTATGGGCTTAGACGCTCAGCTCGTAAAGGTGAATCCATCTACGGGCCTGATGTGAAACACTTGGTAGAAAAGGACTTTTATGTAGATGATTGCTTAAAATCCCTACCCACCGCTGAAGCAGCTATCAGTCTCCTCAAGAGGGCGCAGGAGATGCTAGCCTGTTCTAACTTGAAGCTCCACAAGATCGCCTCTAACAGCGTAGAACTGATGAAGGCCTTCCCCTCTCAAGACCACTCTGGTGAGTTCAAAGACTTAGACTTAGGTTCTGACTCTCTGCCAATGCAACGTAGCCTTGGACTACTCTGGGACTTAAGGTCAGACACCTTCACCTTCCAGGTTAGTTGTGAAGAAAAGCCCTTTACACGCAGAGGCGTTCTGTCAACCATAAACTGTCTGTATGATCCTCTTGGGTTTGTAGCTCCAGTCACCATTGAGGGTAAAGCACTTCTCAGAGACCTCACTCAAGAGACAGTCAACTGGGACGATCCACTTCCCCCCGAGAAAAGAGATCAGTGGACAGAGTGGAAAAATTCCTTGACAACCTTGTCTAACTTAAAGGTCCCTCGACCATATGCTCCTGTACCGTCTACAGAAGTCCAAGATCAAAGACTTTGTGTTTTCTGCGATGCTTCTGTCAAAGCAATCGCTGCTGTAGTTTACCTCAAGATCAGGGACAAGAAAGGACAGTGCCATATAGGGTTTGTCATGGGAAAAGCAAAACTTGCCCCACTCCCAGAACACACAATACCTAGGCTAGAACTTTGTGCTGCAGTGTTAGCCGTGGAGCTAGCCGACACTATCACTAGAGAGATGAACCTAGAAATCAAAGACACTGAGTTCTACACTGACAGCAAAGTAGTCCTGGGGTGTACATCTACAACGAAACCAGACGCTTCTACGTCTACGTCAGTAATCGAGTGCTGAGGATTAGGAGATCCACACACCCAAAACAGTGGCACTTCGTTCCAACTAAACACAATCCCGCAGACCTAGCGACCAGAGCTGTCCCAGCCAACTGTCTTAAGGACACAACATGGTTTACAGGCCCTGCAATTCCTGTACAATTCAGAACAGAGCACTTCTGAATCAGAGACTTTCAGCTTGATAGACGCAGTCAAGGATGCTGAAGTTCGTTCACAAGTGTCTGCATTAGTCACGGTGGTTACACAAAACCGACTCAAATCTCATCGGTTCTCCAGGTTTTCCACATGGAAATCACTCATTAGAGCTATTGCTACCGTATCCCACATAGCCCGTTCCTTTGGGAAAAAGACTAATTGCAAAGGCTGGCACCTCTGTGAAAATACCTACTCAGTGACTGACCTAGAGCAATCAAAACATCTGATCATCTACACTGTGCAACAGGAGACCTTTGCTAGAGAAATTGACTGTATTCGCAACAAAGAAACAATCCCTAAAGACAGTGTCCTAAGGAAACTCGATCCATTCCTCGACAGCAGTGACCTGTTGAGAATAGGAGGTCGCCTTAAAGAAGCTACCTTGGAGCACCACGGGAAGCATCCCCTCATTCTCCCGGCTCAACAACATTTCACTGCCCTGCTTGTACAGCACTATCACAGTCAAGTCAAACACCAAGGCCGGCTATTCACTGAAGGAGCTTTGAGGACTGCTGGACTGTGGATAATAGGAGCAAAAAGATGTGTGAGCAAGTGTATCTTCAATTGTGTCACCTGTCACAGACTCCGGGGTCTCTTACAAACCCAAAAGATGGCTGACCTTCCATCTGACAGACTCAACTCAGACCCTCCTTTCACAAGTATGGGCCTTGACGTATTCGGTCCTTGGTCCGTTACTACTCGCCAAACCAGGGGAGGTCACGCCAGCAGCAAACGCTGGGCAGTTATATTTACTTCTATGACTGTTCGAGCTGTTCACATAGAGTTGATTGAATCAATGGACACTTCCAGCTTTATTAATGCTCTCAGGCGCTTCATTGCCATTAGAGGTCCTGTTAAGCACATCCGCTCTAATAGGGGCACCAACTTTGTTGGAACGGTCAAGGAACTTCAAATCCTTTCCAATCTAGACAACAGCAACGTAGAAAGGTATCTCAACCAACAGGGATGTACTTGGACATTTAACCCTCCTCACTCTTCTCATATGGGTGGTGTGTGGGAAAGAATGATAGGTGTAGCCCGCAAGATCTTGGATTCTATTTTCCTTCAAATGGGAAATGCTAGACTCACGCATGAATGTCTGTCCACCTTTATGGCCGAAGTCTCAGCCATCATAAATGCTAGACCTCTGGTCCCACTTACCAACGATCCAGAGAAACCCATGCTGCTGACACCTGCAACTCTACTCACTCAGAAAACCACCACGGTCAGTGCTTCAAGTGGAGAGTTTACAGATAAAGACCTTTTCAGACGCCAATGGAGACAGGTGCAATGTCTAGCCAACACCTTCTGGGACAGATGGAGGAGATATTACATCCAAACCCTACAACCCAGGAATAAGTGGCAAGTTAACAAACCAGACCTGAAGTCAGGAGACGTGGTGCTTGTTAAAGACTGTCAAGCACACAGGAATGACTGGCCTTTGGGACTTATCACACAGACATTTCCAAGCAAAGATGGACATGTCAGAAAGGTCGAAGTTAAGACTTCCAAACAGGGTGAAGTAAAGTCACTTTTCAGGCCCATATCGGACTTGATTTTTTTTTTTTTTTTTTTTTTTATATTAAATTCTTTTTATTGTTATTTTAAAACCATATTACAATCCAGCAAGCAAATGTACAAACATTTTACATACAGTATGTAGAGAAAAGAAGCAAAGTGATTCAAAGCTAATTTAGAATTACATATAACCGATTAAAGGCCACTGCGTCTGTTGGATATGTAGTGGCTATGTGCGTTACCCTCCCCCCTCTCCCTCCCACCCTCCCCCCTATCGTTCGAGAGCATGCAACCTCAATGTTAGCTAGCACCATAAGTCGCAAGTCCTACCTTTTCTTGTCGAGAAAAGCAGTCAGGGCCGGACAAGGAGCACCAGCCAGCCGCAAAAAGGCCCCCGCCAGGATCACAGCTAGAGTTGTCCTTGGTGGCCGGAGTCTTGGAGGGCCTGGACAGTATAGGTTTGTCTAGTGCTAGGTAGAATGCTCAATGCCATACTGCCAAAGGCCCCATAGTTTGACAAATTTGGACAATTTCCCCTGTTTAGTGAAGTGGACTCTTTCATTTGATATTGTTTGTTTCATAGCCGCCGTCCAATGTTCTAAGGTCGGGGGAGCCTGTGTCTGCCATTTTTGGGCGATTACCTTGCGAGCCTGAAATAGGCTCCTTAGTATAGCCTCGAGTGTTCCCTGCAATATCCAGCTGTTATCTATGCATCCCAAAAGACATACCCTAGCTGTTGGCTCAAGTAGAGAACCATATGTCTCATTGATCCGTTTTATAACTCCCACCCAGTAGCCATATAATTTTGGGCACTTCCATACCATACCGGACTTGATTTTACTTGTGTCTAATGACGCTGGTGGTGGCGTTGGTTAACGCCAGACGGGGAGTGTTATGTCTCCAGCGTACCTTTCAGATTCAAAAAGGACAATTCACTGTGTGTGTACAATGTATTATTGCGTTAGTAAGCCAGAGGTATGTTTGTCTCAGGTTAGCTGTTATGCTTGTGCCATCTACTGGCCAAACATGAATATAGTTGTGAATATTCTTAGTTAGCTCTGATAGGCCGTGACATCAAAACCATCATATCCTCTTTAGCCAGGAAGAGAAGGTCTTTTAGTATCTCCATGTTTAAGATCAAGGCAGCAAGGCCTGCATGCAATCTGTTCCCATCCATGGCATCGGAGGTAAGCAATCTCTTTCTCCTTCCTCCTCAGGCTTTTAGGGAGATAGTTAGCCATCTCTCATAATGTTTATATGATGTTATTATTATTGTATAGTAATGTTATACCATTTTTGTTATTTCTAGTTTTACCGCATATCACGTGTGTCATCCACATGTATATTGAAATCTGCAACGTGCCACTAAAGACACAAGATAAGAAACAGCAGTCTATTATTGTGTGCGCAGAGAAAGGTCATCTGCCTAGATAGCTACCCATAGACTCCGGGAGTACGGGAAGCGAGTCCAGGACAATATGACTCACTGTCTGGTTGACCTGGTCATGTCATCATGAACTCCTTGTGATATCTCAGTCCTGAAATGAAGTATTAATAATGTCCCGTCTGTAATATATGAATTATGATTCTTTGTCACCCTATGGCCCTAGTGGACATAAGGTGACCCTAGACATAGGAATATCTCAGTCTGTCACGGTTCATTCCGTTACAGGTAGGTATTCAATTTTCTGTTTTCCTGGTGCCTTCATGGCAGCATACATATGGTAAATAACTTGCTTACAGGGAGGGTGATGCAAAACTAGTTTAATTTTCAATTACAGAACGGACAGCTGTAAAGTTTTTTTCCCAAAGTTGCGGGAAGTAAGCACAGCCGATGCTCGACAGATAGTTTCTGGAGAGACTCATGCTAAAGCTGCCCAGGAGGATGCCACTCCTCAAGAAGAGTGAGTCTTTATTGATTTGGAAACTGGCAGACCACTAGCCCGATACGTTTTATGAATGAGTCGTACAACCCAACTTGCTAAAGTTGTTTTTGAAGCGGCCAATCCTTTCCTTGCATCCTTAGGGACTACAAAGAGATGTTGGTCTTTCCAGAAGGGTTGTGTCAGCTTAATATAATGCTTGAGGGATCTTGCCACATCCAGCTCATGCAGTTTTGAGGAAGACGAATCTTCTTCGAAAGCTGGGAGAACCCATTCCTGGTTAAGGTGGTATATGGAAGGGACTTTAGGAACAAACTGGTGGATTGGCTGGAGGACCACTCTGTCTGGAAAGAAAGCAATATAAGGGTCTTCTGCTCCTAGGGCTTGTATTTCTGAGACCCTCCAGCCAGAAGTGACCGCGATTAGAAATGCTGTTTTGAGGGTAATGTCTTCCAGGGAGCAGTCCTCCGTAGGCACAAATGGACGAGCCGCAAGTGCGCTGAGTACCAAAGGCAGATCACACTTTGGATATAGTGACTTCCTTGGTGGTTTCAGTCTCAGGACAGCTTTCACAAAATGTTCTACTATTTAAGGCCCATCTGGTGTCCGTTAAGGCTGACAAGGCTGAGACCTGGACTTTCAGAGAGTTAAGTCCCAGACCTAAATCTAAACCCTTCTGGAGAAACAAAAGGACTTCTTGAACTTTTGGATTTGACGGTCTCTGAGAACTCCGAGAACTTTCGCCAGATCCTGTAATAGGTGCTATTGGTGGAGGCCTTCCTGGTCTGAAGTAATGTTTGGATTACGTCATTTGAGCATCCTAATTCTTCCAGCTTCTCCCACTCAACCTCCAGGCCCTCAAATCCAGAATTTCTGGATGTGGATGGAAGATGTCCCCCTGCGATAGCAGGTTGTGCGTGACTGGGAGTGTCAATGGTACACAGAGAGAGAGAGAGCTTGGTTAGTGAACCATGGTCTTTTCGGCCAGTAAGGAATTATCGCTAAAATGACTACTTGTTCTTCCGTCAGGCGTTGGAGAAACCTCAAAATCAGAGGGGTTGGGGGAAACGCATAGCCCAATTAAAATGTGCATGGCTGGACACGCCTATGGGGATGAAAAACCATGCATGGGCAATGCATGTGCGTTTCGCCCGACGATCGTTTCGTCACACTGACATCATCAGGGGCACTCTGTTGAATGCAAGGAACTTGATATAATTAATACAGTTAGGCCGCGTACACACGATCAGTCAAAACCAAAGAAAATGGACTGAATGTCCGTTTCATCAGTCCAAACCGATCGTGTGTGGGCCCCATCGGTCAGTTATCCTTCGGTCAAAAAAAAGATAACTTGCTTAAAAATTTAACCGATGGACGCCTAACCGATAGGTCAAAACTGATCGTTAGTATGCAAAAGCATTGGTTAAAAAGCCGCGCATGCTCAGAATCAAGTCGACGCATGCTTGAAAGCAATGAACTTCGTTTTTTTAGCACGTCGTTGTGTTTTACGTCACCGCCTTCTGACACAATCGTTTTTTTAACCGATGGTGTGTAGGCACATCAGACCATCAGTCAGCTTCATTGGTTAACCGATGAAAACGGTCCTTTGGATAATTTTCAATAAAGTTCAAATACGTTTCAATAAATGACCTCTGTAGCCTATATCTATAATATATTTGTTTTAAGGGTCCTTTCAGACGTCCGCTCCGTTCGTCCGCTTATTACAAGTCCGTTTATGGACTTGTAATGGGCCCCTATGGGAGCGGATCCGTTAGCGGATGATGCATCCGCTAACGTCCGCAAGATCCGCATCCGTTTTTTCGGACGGAAGAATGTCCTATTTTTCTTCCGTCCGGCGGATCGGATCGGATGCAAACGGACAGACGGTCCGTTTCCATCCGATTCCCCATAGGGGATAGCGGAGGAGATATTAAATGAAAAATATATTGCGCTAATCCAAAGTAAAAATAAGTAAGTGACATACAATAGTGTTAGTAAATTACGTAAAAATTAGTAACAAAAGGAGGGTGAGGCGGCCAACACAACAATGGAAAATATTGTAAGTAAAAATGTGAAAAAAAGTGCAGCGCCAATTAAACCGAGGTATCCCACGGTAGGAATGCCCAACACAAATAAGTGATGTTTCTAAATAAGTGAAAAACCGGTTATGTGGGAGTGTCAGTCCCCACTATTCACAATAGGTAATATATACCAAAATAACAATATTGTCAATATTACAAACAATGTGCAAACCTAATAGTGAAAATAAACTACTCCAGTGGTAGATTGTGAATAACCATAATCTTATAAACAGTCCAAATACAAAAATAGATATATATAAAAATTATATATATATCTAAAATAATAATGTCCTCTGTTGGATAACTTTTCAGCATCTAAGGATTGTATGTATCTTATTCCAATTGGAACCAGAAGGGGACTCTTAGTACTGGTCAGTATCATACACTTCTTCTGAAACTCCACATTCCTGTAAGACTCCACATTCCTGTATAATAGGTGTAAGGTAAAATTGGAATGGCTACGCTTACCGACTGCTGTAGACCCACAGCTCACCATACGGTGGGGGGTCCCTTGAGCTTGGATGGGCTGGATACCCGGTCACTATCCCAGTGCAGATCTTCCTATGGATGGTCCAGGAGTCTCCAGGGTGTTCAATAAAGATGAATCCTCAAGATGAATCCTCGCAAGGAAACAGCCAAAGTTTTCAATACAGTTGAATCCTCATACAAGGTTGATCCGAACAGGAAATGGGAGATAAAAAGAAAGGAGAAAATCGTCTCCTCATAGTGTAAAAAATGTTATTTAAAAATGAGTACACATTTAAAACAAAGCAATAGCGGAGGAGAGACAGGGCGGTCCCTGCACAGTGTGCGGGGACCGCCCTGTCTGCCCGACAGCTCAGCGGAGACCCCCCCACTGAGCCGACGGACACACGGAGCGGACCGAAAAACGGTCTGCTCCGTGTGAAAGGACCCTAACTATACTGTACAAGCAAAAATGTTGCCATTTCTAGAATGGGAAAGTTTGTGAAGCAGAACTGAGGAGGGAGAGGGTGAGGTGGCTGGGAAGTGATGCAGTGTAAACAGTTCATGAGGTGGCTTGTGCTGCATTCTCTTGGCCATTTAGACCTGATCAGCAGATCAAACAAATACAGACAGTTACCATTCACCCACTCTCTTCAGAACTCTGAACTGCGTAGATCCCAGGTTGCAGATGCAGGGAACCTTTTTGACTCTGACTTCCATGTGTCTTGTTGCACTGGTTATGTGATGCCACATGACCCAGTATAGGAAATCAAGCACAGAAGACTTCCTTGTATTTGCTAGCCAGGCTTAAAGGGGTGTTCCAGTCATTTTTTCATGTTTATTAAAAGTCAGCAGCTACAAATAGTGTAGCTGCTGGCTTTTAATAAACATACACTCACCTGCTCCACTTTCTAGTGATGCGCCGGCCGGGGTTCCGCTCCTCTCCCTGATTGGACAGGCGATTGCCTGGGAAGTTCCACTCCCCCTGAAGCCCCCACTCCCCCCCCCCTCAAAAAAATTACATGCCAAATGTGGCATGTAAGGGGGAAAGGAGTGGATTAAGCGGAAGTTCCACTTTTGGGTGGAACTATCTGATCAGAAGTCTGCATTAAATAGGAGACTAGTGACTATATTTGCTAGCTGAGCATGGCACTGATAAAAGATCTGCATCAAGCTCCGGGATAGGGGGAACTAGGGGCATATCTGTGGATGTACAGGAGATTGGTCAGAAACATGCAGCCTACACTGGAAATATTGTACAGGAGGCTGAATTTATTGTGTAGGCTTTGTGTTTTTTAGGCTATTTTCCTTTTTCTATCTTCTCTATCATATATGTTATAACAAAAAAAAAACATAAACTTTAAAACAAATCTAGATACAATTGACCAAAAAGCATTTTATCTTGACTTCAATTAAGATTTGGGTATTTCCAATAAGCATGTCAAGAATTGTGCTTTTTGCTGCGGATTTTCTATTTTTCTACCGCAGCTGAAAGCACACAATGCTTTCGGATGGCCCCATTCACACACTGCATTTAGCTATGGTTTTATTACATGCGGTTTGATGCAGAAAGAAAAAATTGATTTGACTGCGTCCAGGAACGATTTTGCACAGCTATCTGCACATAACTGCAGGTAATCGCAGTGCATTGTGTCAGCTGCGGATAGCAGTGTGAACAAAATAAAAAACAACAGAAAGCACATCAAAATAAAAACGGTTGCTATGGGGATGACAAAAATGGCCAACCGCAGCTAAATGTAGCTGCATGTAAACGCAGCTAATCGCAGTGTACAAATGCAGCCAATCGCTTGAGTCTTGAATTTCAAAAGAAAGAAACATGCTTTTAACTGCGGCAGAACAGCCGTCCGTGTGAAAGGCGCCTTAGCATTTGTTTGGAATCTCACATTTTTACACTGCATGCTACCAAGCTAAGCTGTGGCCTTGACAATGCTGGATAACAGCCAGTAGAATAGTCTGCAAAAACCAGATGGAACCACAGCAGGAGAATTTCCCACTGTCAAAGAGGCTTCCAAAGTAGAACGTCCATAATTAGAATAACGCATCAGATTACACGGCCACATAGTAGGCATTTTTCATCAACATTTCCATTAAAATATACAGCTGACTTCTTATATAAAAAGTCCAGTTGGGAAATGCAATTCTGATGTTTATATCAGTCAAAAACAGAATGTAATTTTAGACATAGAATTTTTTAAAATGTTGACACCTTAACCACTTGCTTACTGGGCACATATACCCCCTTCCTGCCCAGGTGAAATTTCAGCTTTCAGCACTGCGTCGCTTTAAATTAAAATTGCGCGGTCGTGCGACGTGCCTTACAAACAAAATTGACGTCCTTTTTTTCCCCAGAAATAGAGCTTTCTTTTGGTGGTATTTGATCATCTCTGCGGTTTTTTTTTTTGCGCTATAAACAAAAAAGAGCGACAAATTTGAAAAAAAACACAGAATATTTTTTACTATAATAAAAATCCAATTTTTTTTAAAAAATATTTTTTTTTTCTCAGTTTAGGCCGATATGTATTCTACATATTTTTGGTAAAAAAAAACAATCGAAATAAGCGTATAGTAATTGGTTTGCGCAAAGGTTATAGTGGCTAGGAAATAAGGGATAGAATTCTGACAATTTTTTTTTTTTTTACTAGTAATACGGTGATCTGCGAATTTTGTCAGGACTGTGATATTGCGACGGACACATCGGACACTTTTGACACATTTTTGGGACCATTCACATTTATACAGCGATCAGTGCTATAAAAACGCACTAATTACTGTATAAATGTGACTGGCAGTGAAGGGGTTAACACTAGGGGGTGAGGAAGAGGTTAAATGTGAGTCCTGGGTGTGTTCTAACTGTGTGGGGGGAGGGGGGTGACTGGGGGAGGTGACCGATGCTGTCTCCCTATGTACAAGAGAAACGGCATCTGTCTCCTCTCACTGAGAGGACGTGGAGCTCTGTGTTTACACACAGAGCTCCACGTCCCTGCTCTAAAACTGGCGATCAGCGGGTACCTGGCGGACATTGCGACCGCCAGGCACGCGCATTGGCATCTCGGGGGCGCGCGCGCCGCCATTGGCGCGCACGCGCGCCCCCCAGTGGCCAGAGAAAACGATGCCGTCAATTGACGGCAGCTTGGATATTCAGATCCCCTAAGCTGCCGTCAATTGACGATAAGCGGGGACTGAAGTGGTTAATATCTATGACTAGATTATAATGTGCCTTCTTTGTAGCTTAGACATGAATGTATCAATCTATTTTATTATATTTATTTGCATTATTGTTTTGTTTTTTTCTGAAAGCAGTGCTGTCAAGCTGGTGGCATTGGATCCAAAAGCCATGGGCAAAAAAAGGAACCTGTATTTCCAAGCTGCAAAATATCTCTATGAGCATGGCAGAATAAACTTACATCCAGCACACTGTATCTCTGTATCTGCTGCTATCATAGAAGTCCTATCATAGACACTTTGTTCCATGCTTATTCAGTTAGGGAAGATTAGAATCCAACAGGAGTAAATTAGCCTGTGAAGAAGAATGTTTACTAATGTGTGTGGCGTAAAGAAACATCCAGTCCAAAATTTTAGTAAAGCTTTTTGAAATTTTACTTGTACTATAATACTATATACAGTACTATACTATACTACAGTTTTCAAATAATTATGACAGGGATATTCTACTACCTTCAGGTGATTGGATAAAAAAGAAAAAGGCAAAAAGCCCCCTCTTAAGCCTGGTACACACAGGCTGAAAATCGTCCAACATTCAGCCCGCGTGTACGGCAGCCGGTCTGCCAGAAGCCGACCATTCATCACAGGACAAGTAGCACAAGTGTTAAAGGGGCCTTCAGTCCAGGTTCACACTGCTATGCGGGATTGAAATCATGCAAGTTCATCTGAACTTGCACTATTTCATTCCCGCATGTCAATCCGCATGGTTCATTCCATGGTTTCCAAATCGCACCTGAAATCAGTAGTAGTGGTTCATTCCCCGCATGTCAGTCTGCATTTTCCCGCATGTCAGTCCGCATGCTCTCGCATGGTTTCCTGCACAGATGTCTATTGAAATCGCACCTGAAATCACCAAAAGTAGTACAAAAATTACTTTAGGGAATCGGTGCAGCGCCGCAAAGTCGACGTTGCAACGATTCGGACGGTTCCATTGCTTGTCAAATCTCTTGCCAAATTGCATCAATGTGAACCAGGGTTAATGGTTCAATCAGGGTTCAGAAAACTGACTTTTGACCCCTTTCACACTGTGTGACTTTTCATGCGACTTTGGACATCAGAGTCGCATGACAAGTCATACCCCATGATTCCCAATGATAACCATTCATATCTGTGCAACTTCAAGTCGCACTGACTTCAAAGTAGTCCATGTACTACTTTGGTCCAACTTTGATGCGAGATGAGGTCAATAGACCTAAAGTTTACACAGGTATTCCCTGAAATTGCAGCATAATCATGGTAAAATCACATCAAAGTTGCGGCAAAATCACACGATTTTCAAGCTGTGGCAGTGTGAAAGGGGCATTATCCACTACCATTTTTACCGCTAATCATCACTTAGGCAAATGGTACCCAGATCTTACACCAGACGATGCGTGGACAGCCTATAATGTTGCCGGTTGGCACTGGACCCTGTGGTATGGAACGCAGTTCAACAATATATTGCTTGCTATACTAGTAGGGTGCTTTACAGGTCCAGGACAGTAATCTCTAGTTTTGGAATCAAGTCCCTGAAGGCACTTTGTAGCAAAAGCTGCCATGATGGGTGAGGATTGAACCTGCTAGAGCAGGGGTAAGCAGCCTTTGAGAAGTGGAGATCTACCTGGACAACATGGAAGTGATCAATGATGCGTCTACCCACGCTTAGTTTGAACGCCGCCAACATATACTGAGCGCAGTACACTCGGGCACACTCGGCTTCTCACGCATAGAGGCTAGGAGCGTGAACGCGAGTGAAGCCGAGCCTGGCCGAATGTACATGAGTGTACTGCGCTCGGTATATGTCGGCGGAGGCATTCAAACTAAGTCTGGGAAGCGGGTATCAGGGTATATCGCGGACCCACGATTTCCCCCTTATTTTAAGGGGGAAAAAGTGCGCGGTATACGCCGATAAATACGGTATCTTGCAGCCCTCACCTCTCTGCTCAAACATTATCTTTGGAAGGGGAAACACCCTAGATGTTCATACATGTGTCTAATTAAAGACAGGAAGGCTGGAGGTATGGGACTGGTGGATATTAGCGACTACTTGCTAGCAGCTCAGTTGGACCAGCGTAAGTACTGGTTCAAACCTACACCAGATAATTTATGTGTCTAGTATATCACATTAACATTACAATACCACACACTACTGTATTGTGTAGCATTGCATGAATTCACTATGCCATGTTATGGTTTCAATAGTGTGATTGAATTCTGTGGGTTGTATAACCTTAACTCTGTATAACCTTAACCAATAACTCTGTTATTGTTATTGTATCCCTTCCCCTTACCCTGTGTTTTATGCTGTACCTTGGTGACTACACCCTAATGTGTACCTGTATTTTTTGTTTGTGAAAATTCTGATAAAAACATAATGAAACAAAAAATAAATTAGCTTTGGCGAAAAACTCATCTTTTACTTTCTTTCATATTCTTTTTCTATCTGGGGACTTATTGGTCACCCCCACAAGCCTAATGCTGGAGTCCATCATGAAGGCAAAACAAGGAAAAAGAAGGTAGAAGCTCTAGGTGGGAGCCTTGATGAGAATCCACTGTGCAGATATCACAGGTTCAGGCAATGCATTCAACAAGACAGGAACAAAAGTTTGTTACTGGACAGGCGCACTCTGAACAATGGTTGCCTTTATTTAATTAAGAACAGCACTACAAGTGACAGCAAACTAAAAAAAAAACTGGGCAACTGACGCGTTTCACACTAAATCTAGTAGTAGTCATAGCTAGCCAAGGCAAAATAACTGGTAATACAGGCTGACTTGCTGAACTAGCGTCAGGCCTAGCTGGTCTCAATGATAGCCTGGCAGTCTGCTTTGAGTTCTGGACAGTGTACGTAGTATGTAGGACAGTGTCCAGGGGTCAGTAATACTATAGGTAGAGCCGTGTACAGAGGTCAGTAGTATGTAGGGCAGTATACAGGGGCTAGTAGTAGGTAGGGCAGTGTACATAGGTCAGTAGTAAGTAGGGCAGTGTACAGAGGTCAGTAGTAGGTAGGGCAGTTTACAGAGGTCAGTAGTATGTAGGGCAGTTACCAGGGGGCCAGTAGTAGGTTGGCCAGTGTACAGAGGCCAGTAGTAAGTAGGGAAGTGTGCAGAGGTCAGTAGGTTGTAGGGCATTGTACAGAGATCAGTAGGATGTATTGTAGCCTACAGAGGTCTGCAATATGAAACAACGCCACCTAAGGTCTGTCCACTACAGGACCTCAAGGTTCAGGCACTCCCTGGATGGGTAGGACAAGATTTCAAAAAGTAACCTGCCTGGCCACAATAAAGGCACACTCTCTCCCTCCTAAAGGTTCTCTCATCTGGAGTCTGGAGTCAAGGAGGATGGTAAACATGATCAACTTCTCCAGCTCAGTGGGTATATCTTGGGCTGCTATCTCATCTTTGATGGTATCCTAGAGACCATGAAAAAAAACAGCCACGAGGGCCTCATTGTTTCATGGACATGAGGCACTTGGCAGCAGAAGCGTAGTGTGCGGGTACATCGAATACCCTTTTAAAGAAGCCACAAACTCTGGATAACTCAGGACAACAGGTTTTTGTGTCTCTCATAAAGGGTTTGCCCAGGTCAAGGCTCTCTCAGAAAGCAAAGATATCACAAAACCTACTTTGCTTCTGTCCGTGGGAAACGCCTGGGGCAGCATCTTAAAGTATATCTCAACCTGATTGAGAAACCTTCTGCATTGAACTGGATTGCCCCCAAATCGCTGGGAAAGCGGAGTGGAACCAGACATACCTTGAATAGAGGTAATACTCAAGGCGGGTGCCTGCACAGAGTTTGGAGCAGCAGCAGGGACGGCCTGCAACACAGGTTGTACCGGAGCAGCCACCGTGGGAGATTCCAGGTGAGCTGTGCGATTTAGGAGCTTCTGTAATGCTAAGGTAAACTGATCCATACGGTGATCCTGATCATCCAACCTGGAAAAAATATTACCAACAAGTGGATTGTCTGCATCTTCTTAAATTCATGGCCTTCACCTACTGTCAGAAACCATTAATCAGACTGAGACAGAAGTGCAGTTAAAATCACACTTGTTTAAAGTGGATGTAAACCCAATTTTGTTTTGATGTCACAATGTAGAGAATAAGATTTCCTATCATCTGTGCCCAGTCTTGCCACTCAGAGTTAATCCATATCTGAAAAATCCTCTTTTAATGTTCAGTGAAAATGAACAGCCTTCCAGATAAAAACGTGCCTAAATAAAAAGTAAGTTTTCTCTCTTCTTGCTTTGAGTGACAGGTTTTTTACATATCTAGCTTGGACATGTTTATCATATGTTATGTTATGTTTATCATAACATGAGGTATAAAAAGTGAGAAATCCACCCCTCCCCCACATTACACATCCTGGTAATATACAATGAACTTTGGATCACCTCATGTTATGATAAACATAACATAGCATATGATAAACATGTCCAAGCTAGATATGTAAATAACCTGTCACTGAAAGCAAGAACAGAGAAACGGACTTTATAATTTGGCAAGTTTTTATCTGGAATTCTGTTCATTTGCACTGAACATTAAAAGAGGATTACTCAGCACTGGATTAACTCTGTGTGGCAAGACTGGGCACAGATCATAGGAAATCTAATTCCGCGTACACACGGTCGTTTTTTGTGATGAAATAAAATGATCGTGTGTGGGCAAAACGTTGTTTTATGTCTTCTGAAAAACGACACAAAAAAAAATTCGAACATGCTTGAATTTTTTGTGTCGTTTTTCAGAATGTCGTCTTTTGTTTCACAAAAATTGATCGTGTGTGGGCAAAACGACGTTTAAAACGTTATTTTAAACCCGCGGATGCTCAGAAGCAAGTTATGAGACGGGAGCTTCAATGGAACAGAGTGCCGTCGAACGTGGTGTACGTAACCGCGCTTTGCAAGAGCATTTTCAGAAAACAATGGTGTGTAGGCAACGTCGTTTTTTTAAATGAAGTTTGAAAACGTCGTTTTGTTTCGTCAGATAAAACAACATTTTTTCCATCACAAAAAGTGATCGTGTGTACGCAGCATTATACTTTACATTGTGACATCAAAAAAAAAAAATTTGGGGGGTTTACATCCACTTTAATAATAATAATAATAGTAAAAGGTTTAAATATGAGCCTCTTAGGCCGCGTACACACGATCGAATTTATCTGCTGAAAACGGTCCGACGGACCATTTCAGCAGACAAATTCGATCGTGTGTACGGGCGAGCAGACAGGTTTTTCCAGCAGACAAATTTTAAAGCATGCTTTAAAATCTGTCTGCTGGGAACCCGTCCGTCCGACATGTCCGCTGGTTGGTACACTAACCAGCGGAAATATCTGTCCGCACATGCGTCGAATTGATTCGACGCATGCGTGGAAGTATTTTACTTCCTGGTTCGGTGACATGGCGGCGTTAACGTCACCGCCACATCACAGCGCTGTGTGCCGGCGGGGATTTTGGTTTGAACGTGTGTACACGATCAAACCAATATATCCCAGGAGACAAATCCGATCAAAACGGTCTGTCAGACCAATTTGATCTGATTTATTTAGTCGTGTGTACGCAGCCTCAATGTAAACAGTAGAAAAACAAGTATAGTACCATCATCCTAGAAGACAATTTAGAATAGAGCTAGGGCTAAGGGGATCCCAAAGGCCCGAAACAAAAACAAAGAAGGGGGGCAGGAGGACTATATCGGTACTAGGTAAAGAAAAATTAGAGAGGTGGTAAGGATAAAATATATAAATCAGTTTATTAACATGGTATTATTAACATAATAATGCCATAATAATGCCATAATGCATTAATACCATGTAAATAAACTGATATATATATTTTATCCTTACCACCTCTCTAATTTACTTTTTCTTTACCTAGTACCGATATAGTCCTCCTGCCCCCCTTCTTTGTTTTTGGTCTTCTGGGCCTTTGGAGTCCCCTTAGCCCTAACTCTATTCTAAATAATAGTAAAAGGAAAAGAGAGCCAGGAAATCAGGAACCCGGAGAATAAGCATAGTGGAACAGTAAGCAGGATCAGCAAACAGAAGGGATGTCAGCCAAGCAAGTCTTCAATAGGTACACAGGAGAGAGTCTCTGGATGTGTTGACCAAGGAGAAGGCAGAGAGGGACTGAACTGAACAACTTAAGTAACCAGCAGGACTGACGGACAGGATATCATCATCAGGTGAGTCACTGTGGAAAAGATTGGAGCTGGTAATTAACTGATAGCTGAGCGGCCTGCTCTGAAAAGGAAGGGCTGACCCCAGCCCTGAGGCGGCGTACACACGACCGAGGTTCTCGCTGGAAACCAGCGAGAACCTCGCTGGAAGCTGCATTCCAGCGAGGACCTCGGCCGTGTGTACGCTTTTGGCTCGCCCCGCCCGTCGGGAATCCCGTCGAGCGAAAAGAGAGCACGCTCTCTTTTTGCTCGACGGCCCGCCTGGATGAATGGCTGGTTGCCATTCCCGACGGGCGGGTCGCCGATTTCGACGGCCGGCAGAGAACCTCGACGGGCGGAACGATGTGTTCTGCCCGTCAAGGTTCTCTGCCGTGTGTACACGGCCTGACACTCTGGTCTTGGCCAATCTGGTCTCAGTATCGAGGACTGTTTCCATCGCTACCACACAAAATAATTTATATAAAAAAAAAAAAACACACGAAAGCACGCGATTTACATGCCTGACAAAGAGGTGCTGCATGACCTCGTAGGGCTGCACTGCTCTGTGATGTGAACATACAACAAAATATCCATTTGGACGCTACTTTGTTGATCCATGTTGTGCTGGCAAATATCTCCACTGCACGAAAGGTGAATGCTAGCATCAGTCTTGTGTCATATATAAACAGCAATTGCGAATGTCAGATCGAGGGCAGTAATTCTAGCAGTAGACCTCCTCTGTAAGATTAAAGTGGTTACCTTGAAAGGCTTTTAAAAGCTTTTTTATTTTTTCCTAAAGTTTTCACTTAAATGATTTATTGCTCACACATTCCATGGGTATATATGGAATTATACCCCAAAATACATTCTGCTGCTTTTCCTAAATATAGGGATACCACATAGAAGAAACTTTCTGGCAGTCTAGCTGCATTCAAGACTCAAAAATCCAATCACCGCCTTCAGGCTCTCTAAGGGCAAAAATTGCTAATTTCACTCCCTCACTACCTATCACAGTTTCGGAGGCCCTGAAATGCCAAGATAGCATAAAACCCTCCCTAATGACCCCTGTCAGCTATTTGCTGAGAGACATGTTAGGTCCATGGAATATTTAATGTTTTGTCACAAGTTTTGGGAAAATCAATTATTTGTTTGTTTTTACACAAAGTTGTCACTTAAATTATATATTGCTCACACATGCCATGGGTATACATGAAATTACCACCATCACAGTTATGGAGCCTGCACCCCCCCCCCCCCCAAATGACATCCCAAAAAGACTCATGTGGTATCCCCATACTCAGGAGAAGCAGCAGAATATATTTTGGGGTGTAATTACACATATGTGAGCAATACTGTATATCATTTCAATGACAATTTTTTTTTGTATTTTTTCAATTACTTGTGACAAATATAATTTTCTTTCCAAATTTTTGGTCTTTTATTGTTTACCCTTACCTATATAGGAACTATCACATGGCAAGCCAGATATTCGGCTGTTTGCCTCCATGGCGGGCAGAGTGATTTTATTTTTATTTTTTGTGTCAGCAGTGCGGTGCTCCATACTCATTTAGATGGGGGGGTGGGATCTGGGGGCCCGATTAATAAAGGTGGCTTTC
Organism: Rana kukunoris; assembly: GCA_029574335.1. Taxonomy (NCBI): domain Eukaryota; kingdom Metazoa; phylum Chordata; class Amphibia; order Anura; family Ranidae; genus Rana; species Rana kukunoris. Next base: position 27,486 of record JAJQKJ010000236.1, read on the forward strand.
AGATTTTGATACGCCCCCTCGCCCACAGACTCCCACAACCACAGCTCAGGGTTGTGGGGAAGTGACCCTTCTCCCCATCAACATGGGGAGAAGTGCTTTGGAGTGGGGAGAACTTGGGTTGGAACTTTGAATGAGGCATATGAAAAAAGGGATTTTTAAATACAGCTTACCTGTAAAATCCTTTTTTTGGAGTACATCACGGGACACAGAACGGCATATTCATTACTATATGGGTTATATGGAGTACCTTCAGGTGTGGACACTGGCAATCTCAAACAGGAAGTCCCCTCCCTATATAACCCCCTCCCCTAGAGGGAGTCCCTCAGTTTTGTAGCAAGCAGTATGCCTCCCAAAAATGTTCCCCAAAAGAGGGGCGGGAGCTCTGTGTCCCGTGATGTACTCCAAGGAAAGGATTTTACAGGTAAGCTGTATTTAAAAATCCCTTTTTCTTTCTCGTACATCACGGGACACAGAGCGGCATATTCATTACTATATGGGATGTCCGAAAGCAATGCTTTAATGAGGGGAGGGAGACATCTTCTCAAAAGAGATTTAATTTAGAGGTATACTCAAATAATAATAATAAATCCAACTTAGTCAAGAAAAATATTTTCCTTTTTTTTTTTTCTTTTACAACCAAGGGTGCCCCCGATCCCGAGGATCTTAAACCGCAGCCTGTAGTACTGCCTGCCCAAAGGCTGAATCCGCATTCCTTCTCACGTCTAGTTGATAAAACCTTGTAAACGTGTGGACTGATGACCACGTCGCCGCCTTGCATATCTGAGCCATAGAGATCTGATGGTGTGCTGCCCAGGAGGCGCCCATGGCCCTGGTAGAATGGGCTTTTACCGACAAAGGAGGAGACAACCTCTTCAGACCGTAGGCCTGAATGATTAATTGTCTAATCCATCTCGAGATGGTGGATTTTGCAGCTGCCTGCCCCTTCTTGGGGCCATCTGGTAAAACGAACAACACATCTGTTTTCTGGATCTTTTCTGTAGCTTTAAGATAGGCCTTCATGGCCCGGACAATATCTAAGGTATGCAGCAACCCCTCCTTTCTAGATGTGGGTTTCGAAAGAAGGATGGAAGTACCAAATCCTGGTTCAAGTGAAAATTGGATATAACCTTTGTAGAAAGGAAGGATGGGCCGGAGAACTGCCCTGTCCTTATGTAGAATGAGATATGGTTCCTTACACGATAAGGCTGCCAACTCTGACACTCTCCTGGCCGAAACTATGGCGACCAAGAATACCAACTTTCTTGTCAGTAAAACTAAAGGAATCTCAGCCAACGGCTCCAAGGGTTGTTTCTGTAGAGTGGACAGGACAAGATTTAAGTCCCATGGACAAATTGGTGACTTGACAGGAGGATTAATACTTAAGACCCCCTGTATGAAGGTTTTTACCAGCGAGTGGGTGGCCAGCGGCCTCTGAAACCACACTGACAGAGCTGAAATCTGTCCCTTGATTGTGCTTAATGCCAGGCCTTTATCCATTCCTAGCTGGAGAAAACTTAACACCCTATCAATGGTATATTTGCGGGAATTCCATCTTTTGGATTCACACCAGCCTACGTAGGTCCTCCACACCCTGTAATAAATCACCCTGGAGGCCGGCTTTCTAGCCCTAATCAGGGTAGGAATTACCTGCCTAGACAGACCTCTACCCCTGAGAATCAGGGATTCAGCCTCCAGGCCGTCAAATTTAGACGCTGTAATGTAGGGTGGAGGATCGGGCCTTGTGAGAGTAGGTCTGGTCGTAGAGGAAGAGTCCTAAGGGTCTCCCACTGCCATCTTCAGGACTAGTGAGTACCATGTCCTCCGGGGCCAAGCTGGAGCTACTAGAATGACTGGCTTGTGCTCCACTCTGATCCTGCGCAACAGGCGAGGAAGTAACTGTAGCGGAGGGAATGCATATAGAAGTTTGAATTGATGCCAAGGGCAAAACCAACGCATCGGTTCCGCAGGCCATAGGGTCCCTCGCTCGAGACACGAACCTGTCTAGTTTCTTGTTGAACCTGGATGCCATTATATCTATGTCTGGCATTCCCCCACTTCTGGCAGATTGTCTGAAAGACCTGGGATGCAGAGACCACTCCCCCGGCGACAGAATCTGGCGACTTAAGAAGTCTGCCTGCAGGTTGTCCACTCCGGGAATGAATATCGCCGAAATGCAGGGTACATAAACCTCTGCCCACTGAAAAATCAAGCTCACCTCCCTCTGAGCGGCCTGACTCCTGGTTCCCCCTTGGTGGTTTATGTATGCCACCGCTGTGGCATTGTCTGACTGGATTCTCACCGGGGACCCCTGTAATCTGGAAGTCCATGCCAGGAGGGCTAGGCGAGCAGCTCTGATCTCCAAGACATTGATGGGTAGCTGCCTCTCTGCTTCCGCCCAAGTTCCCTGGCGAGAGAACCCCTCCAAGACCGCCCCCCAGCCTGCCAGGCTGGCATCTGTGGTAACTACCTTTCAGACAACGGGGCTGAAGGACCTTCCCTTTAGAAGATTCTGAGGGTTTAACCACCAGGCCAGGCTCTGTCGGACCTTTGATGATAGCGTCAAAGGGGACTCCAAGGCATGTACTCTCTTGCCCCAGGCTGCTAGAATGGCTGCCTGTAGGACGCGAGTGTGGATCTGAGCGTATGGTACTGCCTCGAACGTGGCCACTAGCTTGCCTAGTAATCGCATACACAGGCGAATAGTTGGTTTTCTCTTGCTTAGAACCAACTGAACCAACCCCTTGATAGCTTCAACCTTTACAAGGGGCAGGAACACCCTTTGCTGTTCTGTGTCTAACCTCATGCCGAGGTATTCCAACTGCTTTTGTATATGAAACGCTGATTTTTTTTCCCGGTTTAGGACCCAGCCGAACCTCTCGAGGTACTGAACCGTGAGGTTTACTGCCTGTTGCAGACACGGCCGTGAGTGATCTATGATTAAAAGGTCGTCCAAGTATGCTAGGACTGTGACCCCTTGGATCCTTAGATTGGCCAGAACTGGGGCTAGGATCTTCGTGAATACCCGGGGGGCCGTGACCAGCCCGAAGTGGAAGTGTCGCTGCCCCACTGCGAAGCGTAGTAAAAATCTTTGATGCGGCTGAAAGATTGGTACATGAAGGTAAGCATCCTTTATGTCTATGGAAGCCAGAAAGTCGTCCCTCTGGAGTGTGGCGACTGCTGACCGGATGGATTCCATCCGGAAGGAACGAACCCTTAGGTAAACGTTTAAACTCTTTAGGTCCAAGATTGGCCTGACATCGCCGTTGGGCTTTGGTATGACAAAGAGATTGGAATAGAAACCTAGCCCCTGCTCTTGGGCTGGTACCTCTATTATCACGCCCTGGCAAAGTAGGTGATCCAAGGCTGCCAGCATCAAGGCCCTCTTTGCTGGATCCTTTGGTAGCCTTGACTCTTGAAAATGAGGCGGAGGAAGCTTTAAAAACTCCAGTCTGTAGCCTGTGGTTACAGACGCCCGGACCCATTTGTCGGGGATCTTGGCTTCCCAAACTTCTGAGAAGAAACGAAGCCTTCCCCCCACCCGCGAGAGTGGGGGCGACCCTTCATAAGGCAGACTTAGGGGCTGGCTTTGTCGGCTTGCGATACCATGGTCTCTTACCCCCAGGGGCCTGTCCCTGCGATCTATTGTTAAAGTTTGATCGCGCAGGCGGCCGTCGATACTGCCTGGAATTTGAGGGCCCTGAGACAGGAGAGAGCTGCCTTTTAAATGTAGGACCCCGGAATGTATTTTTGACTGGTAAAAGGGTACTTTTGCCACTTGAAATAGTCTGAATGTATTTATTCAGATCCTCTCCGAAGAGTCGTCCTCCATGGAAGGGAAACCCTGCCAGAAGCTTTTTGCATGGGGGCTCAGCCGCCCAGTTCTTCAACCATAAGAGCCTTCTCATGTGCACCAAAAATAGTGATAAACGAGAGGCCTGCTGGATGGAATCCTTTATAGCATCTACCGCAAAACACAGAGCTCTGGGAATGTCAGAAAACTCTTCTGCCTGTTGGGTAGGCATGTCTTTTAGCATTTGTTTTGTCTGGTCCTTTAACGCCTGACAAACTCCAATTGCAGCCACAGCTGGCTGTACCACTGCTCCTGCCGTAGCAAAGGATGCCTTTAAAAGTGTCTCTAACCGTTTATCAACCGGATTTTTAAACATTTGTATGTTTTCCACCGGCAAGTTAGTGATTTATTCACACATGAGATGGCTGCATCCACCACTGGGAGCTTCCACCTCTTCGAGAATTTTTCCTCCATAGGGTAAAGGACCGAAAATCTCTTCGGCGGCAGAAAAATCCTGTCCGGTCGTACCCAATCCTGAAAGATCAATTCCTCTAAGAGAGGATGGACCAGAAAAAACGCGTTGCTCAAAGGAGCTTTCAAAGAGCCCAGAGAGGATACCGCAGGAACCTGAGGCTCTGGCAATGGTAAATTAAATGCCGAGCGGACCATGTCCGTCAAAGACTGCACCCACAGTCTCTCTGTCTGGGAGTCTGAAAATGGTTCCTCAGAGGTAGATCCCTCAATCCCTGAACCCTCTTGGTTCTGGTCTAGTTGATCCTCTTGCGATTCCAATTCCTCCTGAGAGAGAATTTCAGCATCTGAGGATATACCTTTTGGCGATGGGGATCTAGCCCGTTTCTTGCCAGGAATAGATTTAGCGATCATCGCTGCTAATCTTTCTTCTAGCCCCCCTAGGGATACGGCTAGCATCTCCTCTGTGATAAACACAGGGCTGGGCTGATCTGGGCCAGCCTCAGCACCAGACCCCCCAGTGGCTCATCCAAGGCGACCCTCATGGGAACAAGCTGCGGGGAAAGTATCGGCATATCATCAGAATCAGAGGGGGAACCCCTTTGTTTTTTGGTCTTTTTTGTACCCTTTGACCCCGAGCTTTTGGAAGCCATAATACAAAATCGAGGGACTCCGCCTACAACAACAGACTGTAGTGGCCAGGAGTACAAAATTAGGGTTTAGGGGACAATAGCTCACTAATGCCCAAAAACCGATGGGGCCCCGTATGTTCCTTTTTTTTTTTTTTTTTTATAATATATAACTTTTTTTTTTCAAAACATACAGCGTCCCCAAATTTAGTTTGCCAGCCTCCAACCTGTTGCAAAAAGGGGATTTTTTTTTGGCTTAACAGAAAGGCATTGGAACAAAGTCCAGCATGTACTACCCCTCTTCCGCCACCGGGAGTCACCGTTCTGCCGCTCTGCGTCCTCTCCCTTCCAGATCAGTCTCAGACTGAACACTGACTATAGCCTGCTGATTATAACAGCACACAAGGCGCGCCCCTGATGACGCTGCAGGCACGCCCCCCCCCCCGCCCTCCCCTCCGAACGGCGCGAAAAACGTCTATAAGACGTGCGTGCGCACGCGCGCGCGCGTATGCCGGAGAAGAAAGCACATGGAGGAGCCGCGCTGCTGGAGACCCAGGACTGCAGCTTCAGGCGGCAGAATCAAACCCCCGGCCAGGTAGGACTCTCCAAAAGGCCACATAGGGATCCTTTACTAGCCCTGGGAAGGTAGCTAGCAAACACAATTTTAGACAGGGGGACCCAGTGATGGGGGAATGAGATCATCCTGTCTTCTCAGACATAGTGAGCAAGGCTGCCAATGCAGAGCATACTTAGGCTACCCCCCTTTTAAGTCACCCTGGAGAGCCTGCTGTCGAACCAAGTCCCGCAGGCTCCCCTCTTACCTGCTCCATGCTGCAGGACGTTTGTCTAGCAAAACGGTCCAATCTTCTCCCATCTCCGTGGGTAGCGTAGTAGACCTTCAGGCCCTGGGGCCCTGGAAGGTACCCACTGTCCTGGACCTATATAGCACCCTGGCAAACAGAAACTTATGGTCTTTACGAACTCCAAGTCCTGGGCCCAGGGTCCAGCCCTCCAAAGAGGAGCATTATAGGCAAAACCCCACGGTTTGGGGCCCGGGTACTGTCCACTTTGGCACTGAGGCTCCTTGGACAGATCCGGTTAGCCCGCCCTTAATCCCAAGGATGTGGAGCAAAGCTATTCCGTGACCAACACCTAAGACACTGGCGAAAAAACTGAGGGACTCCCTCTAGGGGAGGGGGTTATATAGGGAGGGGACTTCCTGTTTGAGATTGCCAGTGTCCACACCTAAAGGTACTCCATATAACCCATATAGTAATGAATATGCCGCTCTGTGTCCCGTGATGTACGAGAAAGAAAACACATTCCTCCATCCCTGACAGCTGGTGACTCATCTGTTGTTAAGGACGCCGTGGCAAACTTCCTTGCCCTGCTCCTTAACAACCAGATTTTACTGCGCCTTGGTTGGGCAAAGCTTTGCCTGATTAGGGTGCAGAATGCACAGTGCACCCACTGAATACCCTGCAAATTTGGATGTTCCCTGAACAAGGCGAACCGCCAATAATGGGCCCAAACTCATGCTCAGACCAAACTGTTCGCCCAACACTAATCAGGACCTTTTGTCGCAAGGTTCGATCTTACATCCATCTTTACACTCTCTGGCTTTATTGCGGCAGTTGAAGACAGCATCTTGAAAGACAGGGGAGTCTCTGATTCAGTCACTCCTACCCTTTTGAAGGCTAAGGCCGCGTACACACGATCAGACCGGTCCGATGAAACTGGTCTGAAGACCAGTTTCATCGGACCAATTCGATGGTGTGTACGGCCCATCGGACCGTTGTCTGTCGGACGAAAGTTTTAAAACTTGCTTTAAAATCTGTCCGACAGACACCTGTCTGTTGGACAGATTCGATGGTAAGTACGCCAAAGCATCAGACCAAAAACCTGTGCATGCTCAGAATCAAGTCGACGCATGCTTGGAAGCATTGAATTTCCTTTTTTCAGCACGTCTGTGTGTTCTACGTCACCGCGTTCTAGTCTGATCAGATTTTTGGTCCGATGGTGTGTACACACATCAGACCATCAGACCACTTTAGCCTGGTCTTTTGGTGGTATTTGATCACCTGTGCGTTTTTTTGATTTTTTGGGCTATAAACAAAAAAAGAGCGTAAATTTTGAAAAAAAAACAATATTTTTTGCTTTTTGCTATAATAAATATCCCATTTAAAAAAAAAAGAAATTATCTCAGTTTAGGCCGATACATATTCTTCTACATATTTTTGGTAAAAAAAAAAAAATCGCAATACCCGTATAGTGACTGGCTTGCGCAAGTTATATTGCCTACAAAATAGGGGACATAATTATGATTTATTTTTTATTTTATTTTTTATTAGGGATGGCTGCGATATGCAAATTTTTTCGGGACTGCGACACATAGCGGACACATCGGACACTTTTGACACATTTTTGGGACCATTCACATTTATACAGTGAACAGTGCTGTAAATATGCATTGATTACTGTATAAATTTGACTGGCAGGGAAGGGGTTAACCACTAGGGGGTGGGGAAGGGGTTAAATGTGTAGCCTAGTCAGTGTTCTAACTGTAGGGAGGTGACTGATTTGTGTCCCTATGTACAAGGGACACAGCATCAGTCTCCTCTCCCTGACAGGTCGTGGAGCTCTGTGCCCATCAAGTGTTACCACTGTGCCCAGCAATTGTGACCACTGTGCCATGCCAAACGCAGCCACTGTGCCATCAATTGTCGCCACTGCGCCCTGTGAAATGTTGCCACTGTGCCATTTAAAATGTTGCCACTGTGCCATGTAAAATGCTTGACGGCTTGCAATATCTCTGTGGACACCCCCCCCCACCTGTTCCTATTATGCCTGCCTCGACCGGCGGTGGACTCCCAGCCCCCCCCCCCCCACATTTACCTATTATGTCGCGCCCGGCACCAGCCGAAGTCTGGAGACAGAGGACTGGTGTGGTGTGGGCAGCAATCATTACAGCAGCTCCCAGGTGCAGCCGTTGAGCCGCGGTACCCTGGGGGAGAAACTAAAAGTACTGTGTGTGACGTGACTAACGGCACATCATCACACAGTGCAGTGTGACAGGCACAGGCAAAGCTCTGCTGAGGCTTGCCTCACTGCTCGCTGGTGGCTGGCTCAGTAGGGGAGCCGGGAGAGGAGGAAGGAGGAGGACAAAGTCCAGTCCGACAGAGCCAGACACACATGTGGCAGCGCTGGGCATGTCAGCAAAAAAAATTCTCAATGTCGGGATGGTGTCACCCATCTAGCGGGTGTCACCCGGGTGCGGACCGCACCCCCCTAGCAACGCCTCTGAGTCAGAGGGGTGCAACCTGGGAGCTGTCTGGGGGGAAAAAAAAACATTCTCATCTTCAGGAGTTCTGGTTAAGACAAAACAGCCCTTTCAATTATGCACCTTTGGGCCTTTTAATCCAAAATATCACCAGTACACCATGTTCAGATAAACAAACAGGAACCTTTAATGTAACAAACATAAATTAGCAATGTTTTAAGGCCACTAAGGGCCTCTTCCTCAGGCAGTAATGAAGGTCACTGAGCTAATCAGCAATGACTAAGCACAGGTGTGTGAAACGCGTTTGCTGAACTTTTTGAGCTGGCTGCATGTCAGGTCATATCCTTGTTTTAATCATTTTATGCTGGAAGTGCCACCACCCTTTTCTTCATCATTCTGCATCTTTTTGCTCTGGACCATGGCTGGCACCTGGCTTGCATTATAGCAGTGGAGACCTGATGATTTGCCTGGAGCATTACAATCCCTTTGTTTCTATACACTCTAATACCGCGTACAAACAACCGTTTTTCGGGTTCTAAATTTTTTTTTTTTAAATGACATTAAAAACGATTGTGTGTGGGATTCAGAGCATTTTTCACGATCTAAAAAATGGGCATTAAAAATTTCGGAAATGCCCTATTTTTTCACAACGTTTTTAACGTTGTCGTTTTTAAGGTTGTAAAAAATGGTCGTGTGTGGGCTTTAACGACGTGAAAAAAACGTGCATGCTCAAAAGCAAGTTAGGAGACGGGAGCGCTCGTTCTGGTAAAACTAGCGTTCATAATGGAGTAAGCACATTCATCACGCTGTAACAGACTGAAAAGCGTGAATCGTCTTTTACTAACACAAAATCAGCTAAAGCAGCCCAAAGGGTGGCGCCATCCGCATGGAACTTCCCCTTTATAGTGCCGTTATACGTCACCGCGCTTTGCTAGAGGATTTTTTTTTACGATCATGTGTAGGCAAGGCCGTTTTAATGATCGGGTTGAAAAAAAACATTGTTTTTTCTAGACCCTTAAAAATGTAATTTTTTATGCCGCGTACACACGGTCGTTTTTTACGATGATAAAAAACGACGTTTTTTGTGAAGTAAAAAACGACGTTTTTGAAACGTCACTTTCAAAGACGATGTTGCATACACACCATCGTTTTTTTCACAAAAAACAAGGTTACGTTCACCACACTTTTCCATTGAAGCTCGCTTCATAACTAGCTTCTGGGCATGCGCGGGTTGAAAAACGTTGTTTTAAAAGACGTTTTTGCTACACACGGTGACTTTTTGTGAAACAAAAAACGACGTTTTGAAAAACGACACAAAAAATTCAAGCATGTTGGAATTTTTTTTTGGTCGTTTTTTTTAAGACAAAAAACGACGTTTTGCCCACACACGATCAATTTAAATGACGTTTAAAAAACAACGTTTTTTTTTTCATCGCAAAAAACGACCGTGTGTACGCGGCATTAGAACCCGAAAAAAGGGCGTGTGTAGGTGGCATAAGACCTTAATTTGCTTCTTCTTAAGACAACCTATAGTTTCCTTGGCCGTGTGTTTTGGGTCACTGTCATGCTGGAATACCCATCCACAACCTATTTTCAATGCCCTGGCTGAAGGAAGGAGGTTCTCACCCAAGATTTGACAGCACATGGCTCCGTCCATCGTCCCTTTAATGCAGTGAAGTTGTCCTGACCCCTTAGCAGAAAAACACCCCCAAAGCATAATGTTTCCACTTCCATGCTTGATGGTGGTGATGGTGTTCTTGGGGTCATAGGCAGCATTCCTCCTCTTCCAAACACACAGTGTGTTGAGTCGATGCCAAAGAGCTTGATTTTGGTCTCATCTGCCAACAACACTTTCACCCAGATCTCATCTGAATCATTCAGATGTTTATTAGCAAACTTCAGATGGGCCTGTACATGTGCTTTTTAACCGCTTGAGCCCCGCCCACCGTCATATTACTGCGGGACGGTGGCTCTCCTGGGCGAGAACCTGTAGCTATACGTCCGCATTAAAGCGGCCACTAGGGGGCGCGTGTGCGTCCCTGCTCGCCCCCGAGTCCCACGCGCGTGCCCGGTGGGTACGATCGGCCCTGGGCAAATGCGATCGCTCGTTACAGAGCGGGGACCGGGAGGTAGCTATGTTTGTAAACACAAAGCTCCCGGTCCTGTCAGCGGGGGAAACGCTGATCTTCTGTTCATACAATGTATACAGCTGTTCCTGGGCTGCCCCCGCACCAGTTTCCCCCTGCGACTTCTTCGGTGATTCCAGTCCAGCGACTTCATCAGCGACCCAGCCAGGCACTCGTGCGACTCCGTGCTCTTGCGCTTCCTGTTTGCTCTATCAGAGGCTCGGAGTCGGAGCTGTAAGAGAGGCCGTCCTCCGCACATCAGGCTCTACCACCAGGGGGTGTGACAGTAAGGGACAGCCATGTCTGAGCTTGTGCGAGGACCCTCTCCCATGCAAGAACTGTCCCAGCATCTGGCTGACCTGGCACGGCAGTGAAGGACCTACAAGCAGGTTATACCCAGCTGGAAGGACGAATACAGACTCTATCTTCTGCTGCCCAGGAATCCGCACCAGTCCAGGCCGCCCAGCAGGGTGCTGCTTCTGCTCCAGCAGTAGTCATGCTTCCACCTGAACCCAGGGTCCCGACCCCAGAAAAATTCCTTGGCGATCGCAGCAAGTTTAGGTCCTTCAAAAACGCATGTGAACTATATTTTGCACTGCAGCCTCGCACCTTCTCCCTGGAGGCCACGAAGGTTGGCTTTGTAGTCTCTCTGCTGCAAGGGGAACCACAGTCCTGGGCCCATCGTCTCCTTGAGCCTGTGTGTCTAGCAGACCTAGCCTCATTCTTTGCCACCATGGCCCAGTTGTACGAGGATCCCCAGCAAGCCGCTTCCGCTAAAGCGGCCCTTCGTTCGCTTCAGCAAGGTCGCAGACCAGTTGAGGACTACGTCTCCGAATTCAGGCGATGAGGCTTTGACACCAATTGGAATGATGCCGCACTACGCTACCAATTTCGCATGGGCCTCTCTGAGTCCCTTAAGGACAAACTTGTCCGAGTGGGGGTGCCTTCCACCTTGGAGGCTTTGATCGACTTATCCATTCAAATCGATCGCCGGTTGAGAGAACGGACATCGGAGAGGGCTGCGGGCCAGTCACACCCAGTATGGATGCTAACACAGGTCCCCAATCCCTACAACCCTGCTCTGCCGGCTCCTGTCCCAGCCACGTCTGACGCACCAGAGCCAATGCAGATCGGCCTACTCCGCCCCTCTCTCACCGTTGAAGAACACCAACGTCGCCGCCAGCAGAATCTTTGCCTGTACTGTAGAGGGTCAGGCCATTATGTGAGGTCCTGCCCAGTCAAACCGCATAAGTGCCTCTCAGTTACTTCGCCCCCTGCAACCTTGAACATGCCCAGCAATTCTGCTCACCTCGCTCTTTCCATTTCATTACAGCTGCCAGAAGGGACCATCCAGACTCCCGCTATAATTGATTCCGGGGCCTGCAGCTGCTTTGTGGATCTATCCTTCGCTGCAAAACATCGTATTCCTCTACAACCCAAGGCACAGAAACTTTCCATCTACTTGGCCGATTGGTCCGTTATTAAGTCTGGGGCAGTGACGCACGAGACTTTTCCCCTACTAGCCACCATGGCTAGGGACCATAAAGAACTACTTTGATTAGATGCCATCGCCTCCTTTGTTCCCGATTATTCTCGGCATGCCCTGGCTGAAAGCCCATAACCCCAGCATCAACTGGACCACAGACGGAATGGAGTTTCGTTCGCCCTTCTGCTTTCAGCACTGCTTACCAACCCCTTGTGACCAGCCTTCCTTGTTATGCCTTGACACAGACTCTGAGGCTCGTCAATCTGTACCCGCAGTTTACCACGATTTCCTGGACGTGTTCAGCAAAAAAGGGGCAGAGACTCTCCCTCCTCATCGGGCCTATGATTGTCCAATCGAGCTCCTCCCCGGAGTCAAAGTCACCTTTGGCCGGATTTTCCCTTTATCCAAATGTGAACTTGTAGCTCTTAAGGACTACATAGATGAAAACCTGAGGAAAGGGTTCATCCGCCCTTCCATGTCCCCGGCTGGTGCAGGGATATTTTTTGTGGAGAAGAAGGACCACTCTTTACGTCCATGTGTGGATTATCGGGAATTAAATTAAAATTACGGTCAAAAACCGTTATCCTCTGCCACTTGTGCCTGAACTTTTTCAGAGACTTGGTTCTGCCATCATATTTACAAAGCTGGATCTCCGGGGCGCCTATAATTTGATCTGTATACGGGAAGGGCATGAGTGGAAGACTGCCTTCCTTACGCGTTTTGGGCATTTTGAGTACCTTGTGATGCCCTTCGGACTTTGCAATGCCCCTGCTACTTTCCAGCACTTTATTAATGATGTCTTCCGAGATTTCCTGGACTTATTTGTTGTTGTGTACCTTGACGATATACTAATTTTTTCTTCCTCTTTAGACGACCATTGCAGACACGTCAGAAACGTACTGGGCCGCCTTCGACAGCAAGGACTTTACGCCAAGCCCGAGAAATGCGGATTCGAGCGTCAGAGCATCCAATTCCTGGGCCTGATCATATCCACTGAGGGTATCAAGATGGATCCTCAAAAAGTCACAGCCATCTTGGACTGGCCAGTGATAAGAAAGGCATCCAACGTTTCGTAGGTTTTGCGAACTTTTACAGGAAATTTATCAGAGGTTTCTTGGCAATCATCTCCCCCATCACCCAGCTCACCAAACAAGGTGTCAGATTCCAGTGGTCCCCTGAGGCTCAAACTGCCTTCGAGACTCTGAAAGAGCTTTTTACCTCCGCAGCAACTGTCCAGTGCAGAAAGGAATTATGACGTTGGGGATCGCGAACTCCTAGCGATCAAAGCTGCCTTAGAAGAATGGAGGTATCTTTTAGAAGGGGCTGCACATCCGATCTTAATCTACACGGATCATAAGAATCTCGAATACTTGAGGACAGCAAAGAGACTGAAACCCTGGCAGGACAGATGGGCACATTTTTATTTTCCAGATTCACCTTCCACCTAACACACAGGCCAGGATCAAAGAACATAAAACCGGATGCGTTGTCGAGCATGTTCAGCAAGCCTCAAGAAACCTCTCCGCTAGATACCATCCTGTCATCCGGCAACTTCCTCCTATTACAAGGGAGCCTGATCACTCAAATCAGGCAAGCCTCCGCAGGTAACCCTTCGCCGCCCGGGACCACTCTAGTGGCAAGAGATGGGCTGCTCTGGTACGGATACAAGATCTTTGTACCAGAAAGTCTGCGAGTCTCCACCTTGGGATTGTGCCATGATCACGTGCTTGCAGGGCATTTCGGCATCTATAAGACTTCTGAACTAATGCAATGGACATTTTGGTGGCCCGGGATGGAGAAAGATTGTAAGAAGTATTGTAAGATCTGTGGACTTCCTATTACAACAAGAACAGCAAGTCCAAGGCAAGGCCTGCTGCTCCTACTAAAGCTGCGAGTGTCCCGAGACCAGGCACTCATGTCATGTGACTCCGTACTCTTGTGCTTCCTGTCTGCTCTATCAGGGGCTCGGAGTCGGAGCTGTAAGAGAGGCCATCCTCCACACATCAGGCTCTACCACCAGGGGGCGTGACAATAACAGAAAATCTTTCCAAATGCTTGCAGCTTCCTCAAATGCCAGGGTCTATAGTCTGTAGGCAAGAGGCTAGCATTCAGTCTCCTACAAAAGCCTCTGTCCCGGGTGAGTCTATCACAGGGGGGCCTTGCGGGCGCTGCATGATTTTTGTCCTTCATGGCATAGTGTGCTACCAATTGTTTTCTGAGTGACTATGGTCCCAGTTGCCTTGAGATCATTGACAATGTAGTTCTGGGCTGATTCCTCACTGTTCTCTTGATCATTGAAACTCCACAAGGTGAGATCTTGCATGTAGCCCCAAAACGAAGGAGATTGACAGTTATTTTGTGTTTCTTCCATTTGCAAATAATCTCATCAACTGTTATTACCTGATTATCAAGTTGCTAGGAATTGGTCTTGTAGCCCATTCCAGCCTTGTGTAAGTCTACAATCTCGTTCCTGACATCCTTGGACAGCTCTTTGGTCTTGGCCATGGTGGAGAGATTGGAATCTGATTGATTGCTTCTGTGGACAGATGTCTTGTATACAGGTAACAAGCTGAGATTAGGAGCACTCCCTTTAAGAGAGTGCTCCTAATCTCAGCTTGTTACCGGTATAGAAAACACCTGGGGGAGGCGGGGTTTTGGAGGCTTCCTAGATGGCTGCTTAAGCCGGGAGCTCCGCTCTGCCTCAGCCATTCAGCCGCCCTAGCATCAGACACACGGCAGCTGGCCACCCGCTTTTGAGCTGAATCGATCGGGGAACATCTCTACAACAGCCCCATGTACAATAGCTTGGTCTGACGGGACCTGGGACCGCACTTCTCAGCTGAGAAGCAGCAGGCCTATTCCAAGATGGCGACCACGCCTCAGACACAGGACACAAACGCTGCGGGAAAAACAGAAAGCAGGCAAGTTATTGCTTCAGCTTCACTGGTCTTTAATCCTCAGGCTAACCCCAGCACACCTTATCTCATTTACCTCTCACCTACCCTCACAGAATCTCATCTAGAAAACACATTACCTCACTGTTCTCTCTCTCCCCTGGGAACTGCTCAAGTTCACTCAGATGCCATTTTCTCCTCAGGAAGCCCTGACACTGCTATACCTCAGAATGCAGAAGAACTTTTTTTAAAACTGTCTGAATTGCTTGAGAGGGGCCTGGCTCAAACTGCCAATACAATTACAAATGACATCAGATCTGACTTCCAGAACCTGAGCTCCAGAATGGAAGTGATTGAACAAAAGCTGGACATTACTGTATCCAGGGCCAATCAAAATACTGACCACATCTATGTGCTACAAAATGAGTGGGCAAATATTGCCAAGTCAAGATGTGTCATGCTGATAGACTCGTACCCAAAAAGCCTGAGTGCTGTAGTAAAAGGTGCTTCCACAAAGTATTAAGGGTGTGCACACTCATGCAATCATATCATTTTATTTTTACTTCCCTCCACCTAAAAGATTTCAGTTTGTTGTCCAACTGAGTTGTACAGTTTATAGGTCACATTAACCTCTGTTCTGTTCCCACATGAAGGCTAATGAAGGTATAACTGATAATAGCTCTGTGACTTCCTACCTTCATATCCAAGCAGTGGGGCAGACCGGACCGGCAGATGCTCAGGTTAGATGTATCCAGACTTAGACATGAGGATGAAATCAACATGGGTTTATTCAATCCAGATAAAGCAAATAAACTGTGATACAATAATGTTCTGTAGTAGTGGTATCAATGTTGACTTGTTGGTATCTATTCTGAGGCTAGCTGCTGGTCAAAAACTGATGCCTTTTCAAGCCCAAAAAATGTGCAGTGTCTAGTCACACTGCCATGAGGTACTGCGATGGCTGCCCCCACGTGATGAAGCCAGCCCAGCTTGAGTCCACGCCCCGATGCAAAAAACTTTACTAACAAGAACAGAGGCACGCGGCATGCAAATTCTGGCCAGCAGATGGCAGCAGTAAAAAAGATGCATGAGAACAACATGGTAAAATAAGGATTAATAATGCAATGTACAAACTATGAGGAGAACAGCACACTCCCCATCTGAAATTTCCATGAGGAGATTTCTCTATGACGAATGTCCATAAAATATGATACAAACATGTAACAAAGAACATGTGAAATGCAATAAACATGACATAGTGGGTTGGCTGACCCGTAGCAGGGTAGAACCATGAAGTTCAAGTTCAGTCCTTTTCATCCTTCAGGAACGTTCTTGATGGGTATTATTAGAATGAGTTTGTTAATTGGCCTTGCAAACGTTTTAAGCTCACCCTTCCTGAAGATCTTCAACTCCACCTTTCGGACTTTGCCATCCTTGCTAGGAAGAACTTTTGTAATTAGTCCCATAGGCCAGGCGATCCTTTCGGTTTGCTGCTTCTTTATCAATACGAGGTCTCCTTCTTTCAAGTTTGGTTTTTGAGATTGCCATTTCCTCCTTCCTTGAAGAATATTGAGATACTCTTTTCGCCATCTGTTCCAGAAGTAATCTGCCAGGTGTTGTACACGTTTCCAGTGTTTTTGGTAGATATTTCCATGAGTAAATTCTCCACTATGCGTTAGCATATTGTCAATTTTTTGAGTAAGTAGAATAGCTGGAGACAGTATGGCTGGTGTTTCAGGATCCATAGATACTGGCACAAGCGGTCTTAAATTGATAATAGCTGAAACTTCAGCAAGAAGAGTGACGAGAGTCTCGTGTGTAAGTCTTGAAGAGTTTACATCCATCAACATAAAATTTAAGATGTTGCGTGAGATCCCGATTATTCTCTCCCAGGAACCCCCCATGTGAGAACTATGAGGAGGATTAAAAATCCAGGTGCAACCCTTCTCCGCCAACTGATCTTGGATAGGCTTAGTGTTCATGTTCAGTTCTCTACAGGCTCCGATGAAGTTACTTCCCTCGTCTGACCTCAACTGTTTCACTGATCCTCTCATGGCGAAGAACCGTCTTAAGGCATTATTGAGGCTGGATGTGTCTATAGATTCTATCACCTCTATATAAACGGCTCGCACACTCATGCAAGTAAATAGCACGGCCCAACGTTTACTGTTTGCATGACCGCCACAGGTTCTACGTGCGGACACCATCCATGGTCCAAAGACGTCCAGGCCAGCGTAGGTGAAGGGCGGAGTACGTGAAGGGCGGATCTGTACATAGTCTATACGTGTGAATATCGGCCATTTGTTGGTGTAGCTGTTTTCCTCTGGCACACAGTCATGCAGTAGTTGGGCTACACTTTTTCTCATATCTATAATCCAAAGACCTGCAGACCTTAACTTGCCCTCAGTGATTTGTCTGCCCTGGTGTTCAGCCTTTTTGTGGTAATGTCAAATCAGCAACGTGGTGATATGATGTTTGCTGGGAATAATGACAGGATTTTGCTCTGCAACTCCTAGGTGGGCTTGATTCAAACGACCACCAACTCTGAGCAGGCCAAAACTGTCCATAATTGGATTTAAGTTAGCAAGAGGACTTTTTATAGGAATCTGCTGTCTGTTGTTCAAGCACTTCCATTCTACGTTAAATTCCTCCTGCTGGACATGACGTATTATGAGAGACTCACTATAAGAAATGTCCTCAGCAGAGAATGGTTTATGGCAGACGTGCCAACCATGACAATCTCTATCTTCCTGAGTTTTGTGATAACATCTGGCGATGTGCACTAACCTTGCAATGGTTCTGACAAGTCTCATCCAACTGAAGAAATGTTCAAAACGAAGGCAGTCAAGCCTGGAGGTCTGCCTTGTTTCAGTGACTAATGTGCTAACTTTGGAGCGGATTTCTGGATCATTATCCAGATCCTGGATGCTGAGAACTTCCTGTTCACATTTGTCTGCCCGTCCTAGCGGAAAAACTCTGGGCCTGTAATCCAAGTAGATTTAGCAAAGGTGTCACGTACCTGGTGGTGGGAGCCCAACGTGCAGGGAGCGGCCTCTCGTAGGCCTCTGACTCAGGGGCCCCTGGTAGAGCAGACAGGGGGCCGCAAGTCTAGAGGGACACAAGCGCCTGATAAGTGGTTGGCAGCCGGACAGAAGCACTAGCGGGAGACGTGTAAGAGTCCTGGCGGGGTTCTAGCTGGCAAGCCGGAAGGGAGGGATGCGCTTGTGAACTGGGATCAATTAATGGTACCGGCTGGATGGATCACAGGCGTGTAGAGCGGCAGCAAGTGTAAGTCCCAAAGGAGAGTCAAGTCCAGGCTGGGTCGGTACACAGACAGGCAGGGTTCAGAGCCTGGGATCAGACAGAAGCGGTGGTCAAACGTAGCAAAGTTCAAGGGCAGGCTGCAGGCAGACGTGGTTGAAGATAAGCCGGGTCAGGTGGACAGGAAGCAAACAGGTCACAGGTTCAGGTTGTTTAGGGAAACGCTGTAGACTGGACAGCAAGGAGGGATTGGGCTGGGCTGCTTTTAAAGCCTCTCTTGGCGGCGCCAGAATCCAGGAATGTCGTGCGCGCTCCCGTTGCGCGCGCAGGCGCTCCCGTTGCGCGCGCAGCACCAACGCGACCCCGTCGCGGACTGAACTCCCCTGTTGTTGCCAATTAGTGGCAAGGTGACTGGGACGTCTTCCATGACAAAAGGAATCCATAGACGTAGGCCTGGTGGTGTGATCTGCTGGATTAAGTTTGGATGGTACGACAATGGGCCAGATTCAGGTAGAGTTAGGCTGGAGTATCAGTGATACTCCAGCCTAACTGTCACTTTAAGCCGGCGTTTCTGTTTTCTGTAACCAGAAAACAAAAAA
The DNA here is from genome assembly GCA_029574335.1 of Rana kukunoris. Taxonomy (NCBI): domain Eukaryota; kingdom Metazoa; phylum Chordata; class Amphibia; order Anura; family Ranidae; genus Rana; species Rana kukunoris. The sequence goes on from JAJQKJ010000236.1 coordinate 46,022, forward strand.
CGCGGGTGGTTGGAGTTTCCGATGCGATCGGCGCATTGAATTTCGCCATTGCATCGCAACTTTAATTTAAAAATGGCGCCGGGGGCGTTCCCGCTGATTTACGCTGAAAAAATATGTTAATCAGCGGGAATCGGCAATTCACGATCGTATTCGGGTGGCGACGCAGTGACTTCCGACTTTTCCGATAAGGCAGCCCCTAGTGGAGTATCCTAGTGTTAAGTATAGCCTATGTCCGGCGTCGTCATCGCGTTGAAAAAAAAAAAATCGTTCAAAAAAAAAATCGCGTAAAACGCCATGAAAGATGAATGGGGATTTGACGTCATTGACATTCACTGACAGAATTTGCATGCGCACTGGCATGCATTGACAGTCGACGCATGCGCAGTACGTTCGCCACTGGGGATTGCTTATTTTAATAATACACGCCCCGTATTTTAAATAATACACGCCCCGTAAATTATGCCGGCTCAACTTTAGGAGCAAGTGCTTCATGCCGCAACTTTAGGAGCAAGTATGAATAACGCCAGCTCCTAAAATTTCGTAACGTAAATGAGAAACGTTACTCCAGTGCAAAGATGCTCCCATCTACCTGAATCTGGCCCAATGTGTTGTCTCGTCTCAGGCTTGCTGTTCATGGTACGCGTTACGAGTTAAATCTGGATAGCGCTTGCTCCCGATTGTCCAGGAGCCTTACCCTGGTGGTTCGGAAGGGTAATGGAGAAACCCAGTGATTGGTTTCGTCTTTAAAGAAGTCACCTTATCTTGCTCTCTGTCTTCTACTTGATAAGGCTCTCTGTCTTCTACCTTAAGGCTTCATCCTTGGTTGTGCGATCCTTGGTTGTGCGAAAGACTGATCTCCCCAAGTTGTCAGCAAAGAGGGGAGAAATTATGTCAGGTGGTTGTACGAGGTCTGGAGACTTGTCCTTCACTTCATAGTGATGAGGACACGGCTTAATGCAAGTAGTGCGTCCATCTCCACGCACGTACATTTTGAAGGAGTACATTTCTGGTTGATCCAGGCATACATTTCCTATGACTACCCATCCCAGGTCCAGCCTCTGGGCAAATGGCGCGTAGTCAGGACTACACCGTTGGCGCACCTTGTGCACCCTTAGATTGTCTCTGCCAAGCAGAAGTAGAATCTCAGCATTGTTGTCCATAGGTGGGATAACGTTGGCTAGGTGCCTTAGGTGCGGTTGGTGAAATGCAGCTTCTGGGGTAGGAATCTCATCCCTATGGTTGGGTATTTGGTCACATTCAATCAGTGTTGGTAGGGGTATTTCTGTATTCCCATTGATGGGGGAAGCAATGAATCCTTGCGCCCTCCTGCCGCTAGTCTCTATGCGGCCTGAGCAGGTGTTTAAGATGTAGGGTTCTGATGGTCCCTTTATCCCAAAGGCTTCGAAGAATTTAGGTCCTGCTAGGGACCGGTTGCTTTGGTCGTCGATGATGGCATACATTTTTACAGCCCTTTCTGGTAGTCCCTCTGGATAGACCTTGATCAGGCATATTCGGGCACAACATTTCTCACCCCGGCCCTCACCACATACTTCCAAACATGAGCAGGAAACATCGGTGGCTGTGTTAGCGTGGTTCTGGGGCTCCCCGCCATGACTTGGAGCGGGACTCGTGGTGACGGCAGCTGGTGAGTTTCTGGGCAGTGGAACTGGGTGCATAGCTGAGGCATGTCTTTCACTATGACACTCCTCACACTTGATGATGGATTTACAGTCCTTATCCATGTGCTTCAATGAAGCGCAGCATCTAAAACATACCCCAAGCTCGCTGAGGACCTTCTTGCGCTCCTGCATGGGTTTGGATGTAAACCCCCTGCATTTGTTCAGTGAGTGTGTTTTTTTATGAATGGGACATTCACAATTGAAGGACTTGTCTCCTGATGAGGTATCGTACTGTTTACCCGTGGGTGCTGCAGAAGACGGTAGGTTAGTCTTTCTAACGCTCACGCTGCTCTTAAAGGCTCTGTGTTAATGCATGACACTTTTATACCTTGTTGATGGTGTCGCTGAAGCTGTAGTGTTGAACTCCAGGAAATCGAGGCTGGGGTCATTCCTCATCTGGGACTGTTCATCAATGAATCTGCAGAAATGAATAAATGGGGAAAAGGTGACGTCATGCACCCTTTTGTACCTTGAGACTGATGCCGCCCACTTTTCTTGCAGACTGTATGGTAGTTTCACGACAATTGGGTTCACTCCATGGGCTGTATCCAGGTAGCATAGCCCGATCAGACGAGGGTCTCTTTTGGCAAGCTCTAGTTCCATGAGCAGGTCACTCAAATCCTGAAGCTTATCGACGTCCTTAAGATTGATTTTTGGGACGTTCTGCAGTCTCTTAAATAGGGCCTTCTCTATTGCTTCTACACTGCCAAAGGTACGTTCGAGTCTCTGCCAGGCGGCAGCGAGACTTGCTTCTGCTAGTCCCACATAGACAGTTCTAAAGGCTCTTGATGCGATTTGTGGAGCTTGTGCCCAGCCATTTGATCAGGAGGTCGAGCTCCTGCTCTGCTGTTAGGTTGAGGTTGGCAATGGCGGCCTTGAAGGTTGCCTTCCAAGATCTGTAGCTCTCTGCACGGTCATCAAATTTTGAGAGACTCGTGTTAATTAGCTCTCTGCTCACCATAAACCTGGTAAACTCAGACATATCCGATTTCTCACTGCTTGTTGCCACGACAACCTGTGATGCTGCCGGGGCATGTAGGCTGCGCGGCGTGAAAGGGTGAGATGCATCTGGGTAGAATGATGTTGCTGCAGGGTTGAGCTGTGATCTAGCCTCTGTAGATCGTGATGACTGCTGCTTAAGCTGTGGGGGTAGGCCAGGAAACACCTGATGGCATTTTTTGGTAGTTTTGTAATAACTTTTCTTGAGAAGGCACATCTGGGTGAACACCATCAGGTTGCTCAGGCGCTGTAAGACACTGGCACTGAAGGTGGAGGTGACTTGGAAGTTTCGGTGTTGTCGTTACTGCATACTGGGGGTGATGCAGACAATTGTTCCAGTACATAGTCGCTGGTGCGGTCAGCTGGATCTTCTACCTCCTGTGGTGGCAAGCAGACTGGATCAAGATCTTGGCTTAGTGCTTGCTCAAGTAGTCTTACTTTAGCTAATGCAAACTCCTCTTCCATCTATGATTCAAGAATCTTTATTCGAGCCTCTGCTTCTGCCCTCTTGGCTTCTGCCCTCTTGGCTTCTGCCCTCTTGGCCTCTGCTTCTGCTCTTGCCAGAGCTTCTTTTTCAGTGAAGGAACGTCTGGCTTTGGATTGCTCTGCATTTATGCGGGCCTCTAGTAATCTGTTTCTTAGGGTTGAGTTTCTTGAGCATGATGATCTGTATGACCGAGAGGAATTTGATCTGTGTGATCTAGTTTCTTGCAAATGGGAGATGCGAAGTTCCGCTTTATCTTTAGCAAGCAGCACCATGGCGTCTTTTTGCATGTCTATTGATTCTGCCTTGCTCAGTTCTGGAAGGGCTTCATCATTATTAACATTTTTTAGAAAGGTTATATACCTTGTGGACAGTCTCTTGTATCCTTCATGAGCTGTATTCAGCCGCCTGATGGCAACTTGTAAGCTTGTGGTATCACCCGAGGATTTCCCATAGCTCTTCCAGGTTATCGCATAGCTCGTCTTTTGTGGTATGATAATTTTCCCTGACCTTTATTGTCGGTTTGAGGGAGCGTCTTGGTCGCACGACTTGGTCTGCTGGAAGTGTGGGTTCTGCTTCCAGTTCTTCATGGTGATCATTAACAGGCTGCATTAGCTTTGTTTCATCACTGGGGAACTGTGAGAGGCCCTTTTCATCCATTTTGATTTTAGGTGCACTGTCTCTTTAAGAAAATAAACGTTTGAATTGGGGGCTGAAAATCACAGTGCGGCTGCGCTGGGGCACTCTGGCAAGGTTCCTCAGGTGTTTTAAGTGATTTGCGGGGGTTAGGTTAGAGACGGACCCCTCGTGCGTTAACAGTTCTGCTATGCGAGCAAAGGTTGATATGGGATATAAAAACGGCTTGGTGAGTTGTGGAGGACTTCCATGCGAGAGTAAAGATACTGTGGACACACTGTGTTTGCTCTTAGACTTGTGGAACATGCACTGTAGCCGGGCGGATTCGCTGCAGGTGGGCCTGTTGCAAGGGAGATTCCTGAGTGTGGTAACTGAGGGAATCTGTGGCTGGGGTGTGGACATTAAGGCAGTTTTTGACTGTTCTGTTCCCACATGAAGGCGAATGAAGGTATAACTGATAATAGCTGTGAGCTGTTCCTACCTTCGTATCCAAGCAGTGGGGCAGACCGGACCGGCAGATGCTCAGGTTAGATGTATCTAGACTTTAACATGGGTTTATTCAATCCAGATAAAGCTGTGGATGGGGTGTGGACATTAAGGCAGTTTTTGACTGTTCTGTTCCCACATGAAGGCTAATGAAGGTATAACTGATAACAGCTCTGTGACTTCCTACCTTCATATCCAAGCAGTGGGGCAGACCGGACCGGCAGATGCTCAGGTTAGATGTATCCAGACTTAGACATGAGGATGAAATCAACATGGGTTTATTCAATCCAGATAAAGCAATAAACTGTGATACAATACTGTTCTGTAGTAGTGGTATCAATGCTGACTTTTTGGTATCTATCCTGAGGCTAGCTGCTGGTCAAAAATGATGCCTTCTCAAGCCCAAAAAATGTGCAGTGTCTAGTCACACAGCCATGAGGTACTGCGATGGCTGCCCCCACGTGATGAAGCCAGCCCAGCTTGAGTCCACGCCCCCGATGCAAAAAACTTTACTAACAAGAACAGAGGCGGGCGGCATGCAAATTCTGGACAGCAGATGGCAGCTGTAAAAAAGATGCATAAAAACAACATGGTAAAAGAAAGATTAATAATGCAATGTACAAACTACGAGGAGAACAGCACAACCTCCCTGGCTGTATGATTATTTCAGATTTTAGATGTAGAAAGCGGTACCATTATTTTGCATGGAAATTTGGTGTTTTATATTGTAGGCCTGTAATTCTTAGGAATAACTCACTTAAATCTGTCCGAACAAGAGTCTAGTAGACATCACGGGTATGATAAAGTTTGAAACACTAAATCTTAAATTATAATGTATTAAATAATAACAAATAATAATATAATAATAATACTTTTTATTCAATAAATTTTAGTCACTCAAATCAAATTAGTCAATCAAATCAAAATAACTTAAAAAATTTGCCTGAAAAAGTGTGCAATATTACTAATCATATTGCTTCAGTAAACGTCCTGGGTATGGTGAATTTTGAAACATGGGACAGCACAAAGTCCAATGTCACAATCAGGACAATAGGACCAGGTTTCTTTTCGGATTTTCCTGCCAGTGTTGTCACGCTTAGAGCAGCAAACCACACACATCCTTGTGGGTGCTGTCTTCTTTTGCGTTGGTGGAATGTGGTCCATAAAGTGACAACCAGTCAGGCGTTCCGGGTTCACAACGCCAGCAGCGATTCTGTATCGATGTCGTTGTTTTCCAGCAGGTCATATACCGCTTTTGAGGTAGAGGCGCACTTTTTTTATGCCATGGTCATTCTGCAGCTTACAGACACAAAGTACAGTAAAACTGAAGGCAAGGGCTCTGGAGAAAGCACTAAAGGGCAATCTAAGATCAATTTTATTTTATTTAGTAATGTAATCCAATAGGATTACAATGTATCAGGCCGTGTACACACGACCGAGGTTCTCGCTGGAAACCAGCGAGAACCTCGCTGGAAGCTGCATTCCAGCGAGGACCTCGGCCGTGTGTACGCTCTCGGCGAGCTTCCCGTCGGGAAGCCCGTCGAGCAGAAATAGAGAGCACGCTCTCTATTTGCTCGACGGCCCGCCTGGAAGAATGGCTGGTTGCCATTCCCGACGGACGGGTCGCCGATTTCGACGGCCGGCAGGGAACCTCGACGGGCGGAACGATGTGTTCTGCCCGTCGAGGTTCTCTGCCGTGTGTACACGGCCTCAGTGTGTTTGTGCTTTATACATTTGAATTTACCCCCCTGCATCGTGAGGCTTGCAGGGAATGGAAGCCAGGGCACACAGTACATCGGGCGAAAGATCCGGCCGCCGTACACTGCGGAAATACATTGCGGGATGCCGGGGACGAGGTAAGTAACCTCTTCCAGGATCCAGTGATGCAATCCCGGGGGTTACCGATAATGGCATTGAAATTCCACCCCGAGCCTCACACAGGAATACCGCTAGGCGGGTTAAAGGTGGAAAAAGTTTTGAAATGATTTATCTTTGTCTCATTTTTTTACATCATATTTTCACCAAAGAATTATAGCAGAATATATGTTGGGCTAAATTTATTAAAGCGGACCTAAAGTAAGTTTTTCATCTATTAAATCTTCTGCCCTTGTTGTTTTTCTGTCAGTAAATACCTCATACAGCTCGCTTCCTGTTTCTCGGCTGGTAAAAAACCTAGGCTCATGACATCATGCACAGCTCTCTCACTGTAAGACAGGGGTTGACAATGTCAGGGCACCAGGTCGCAATTGCGACCAGAAATTGTGACCTGGCGCCCGCGGCGGCTGGTAATTGAGGCCGCTGCTTTGCGGCCTACAAGTCCGCGAAGCCGCGGCCTCAATTACCGGCTGCCGCTGGCCTGCCACGATCGCGCGGCGGGGGAGCACGGAGGCACAGGATCCTGTGTCTCCGTGCGCCCCCACCTCCCCCGCCGCGCAATCGCGGCGGGTCCACGACGGCTGGTAATTGAGGTCGCAGCTTTGCCATTTCCCCAGCTCTCCCTTCTGTGAGCTGGGGCCTTCTGGTGGTGGCCATTTGGCATTACAAGTTAAACAGCAATTTGAATGTAATTTTTCACTATTTTCACTGCCATCTCCTTCCATTTAATTACAACCCCCAAACATTATATACATATATTTTATTCTAACACCCTAGAGAATAAAATGGCAATCGTTGCAATACTTTGTGTCACGCCATATTTGCGCAGCGGTCTTACAAGCACACTTTTTTGGAAAAAAATAATTTAAAAATAAAACGGTAAAATGATCCCAATTTTTTATTATATTGTGAAAGATAATGTTACGGCGAGTAAATTGATACCCAACATATCACGCTTAAAAATTGCGTCCGCTCGTGGAATGGCGTCAAAGTTTTACCCTTTAAAATCTCCATAGGTGACGTTTAAAAAAATCTACAAGTTGCACGTTTTGAGTTACAGAGGAGGCCTAGAGCTAGAATTATTGCTCTCGCTCTAACGATCGCGGCGATACCTTACATGTGGTTTGAATACAGTTTACATATGCAGGCGATAGTCACGTATGGGTTCCCTTCTGCCCGCAAGCTCGACGGGATGCGTTTTCTGGCTCCTAACTTTTTTAGCTGGCTCCTAGATTCCAAGCAAATTTGTCAAGCCAGGTGGGATGAGTCATAATGAGAGCTGCAGGTGTGCCTCTGTGTAAATCCAGGAAGTGAACAGGCAGCAGCTTCAGCTGCCCACAGTTAAAATGGCTGCTGCCAGACTCGGTGGAGGGAGATTTCTGCATATTTGGCAAGTACAGAATCACAGTATATATACAATAATATGCAAAGTGGTTGGAGGGAAGCTTCAGAATGGCAAAGATGTTTTTATTACAAATTATGTGAGCAGACTGCAGCTCCTCTTTAAATGCCACCAAAACAAAGCTATAGCTGACTAAAAAAATAAGATAAAATGAATCTTGTGTACATTATTACAAGACTGGCTCGTTGTCAGTCAAACGATCACAATAGCCTGTTACCGAAGAAGGGGTATTATGGGCTGGTATTGAAGTGGTAAAAGGGAGCAGCTGAGCTGGTTTATGGTGTACTCAGTACACTAAACACCAGACGTCTTCCTATTCCCTGCCAGTCAGGAATAAACTAACTTTTATTTTGGCGCAGGCGCAGGGTAGAGGCTGTGTGACCAAGAGCTCGCTGATACCCGATCCTCTCACACTAGTCTAGACGTTCTAGAAATGCTTGACGTCTGACCGCTCATCTGTCGTCACGTCCCCGCCCACTCCATGACATGGCCCCTCCCCTTCGATGGGGCGTGCGCATGCGTCGTAGCGCCCTCGCGCCTGGCAGTGAGCGGAGTCATGATGGCGGCGGACAGGCCGTGCTGATGAGACAGCGAAACAGGCGACAGCTACAGAAGCTTCCAAGCGGCCCATTAGCAACAACGCTCTCCACAGAGGCAGCATCGCCGCGGTACGCTGACACAAAGCCTCAGGATCGAGCAGACAGTCCCTCCTAATTAAACCAAAAGCCGGAAGCCGACACTGCACCCAGGACACAGCGGGACCGGGAGGGTCACCACCGCCTTGCCGCCATGCAGATCACAATGAAGACGCTGCAGCAGCAGACCTTCAAGATAGACATTGACTGCGAAGAGACGGTAGGCCACAATTACTGTGCCTTGTACTACTGAGGGGGAGCTGTGTCTCCCTGCTATTAAATGGCGTGCTAGGCCGCCGGGGTTATTTACAACACTCGTGCACTCACAAGGGTTAACGGAGTGCGGAGGGGGCGGGGTAAAGGCGCGTGCTTGCGCTTGTGTTGGAGTTTTAGCACGTGATCGAAGGGCGTCGCGGTGTCGTACATCACGTGGGAATGGGCTAGGCGCGCGCACGCTTTCATACAGGTGTCTGTGCAGCTGTTGCGGGATTTACGTCCCGGCATGCCTTGCGAGCGGCTGTGTGGCAGTAACCGCGTGCTGTCTAATTTTTCCTGACTCATGTCAGCTGCTGGCCGCCTGCTCCACCCCCCCTCCCCCCCCATATATTGTTTTCCTAATATTAGGTGTGCAAAACAATTCAGAAGTGTGCTGTACCAGGCCTTAGGTGCACATATTTTTTCCCTTGTGTTGGTGAGGAAGAAAACAGACACTGGGGTTGGTTTACTTAAAGGGGAGGTTCCACTAAAAAGAAACTTTTAACATTGCATGTCTCTTTTTAATTGCATGTAGAATCGGCTGGTAGTTTAAAAAAAAAACGTCCGTACATACTCAGGGGGACAGGGCAGCTTTCACATAGAGGAGCAGCTGCAGAAGAATGCTCAGTTATTGAAGGCAGGAGGAGAGCTGCTTCACACTGGATTCGATGTGATGGGCAATGAGAGATGGCCATGTGACAGTAAGAAAGCACTCATAAAAAGGTACTTGGCAAGGTTTATAAACAAATAACCACACTGCACTTACTAATGCCTTACAAAAAAAGGCTCATAGGATTTTATTGATGTGACTTTACAACTTTAACACCAAGCCTTGGAACCCGTTCACACTGTTGTGCAAGATCACTATGCACCCTAGCGTGCCTTAACCGCTTCCAGCCCAAGGAGGTCACATAACATTCCTTGACTTTCAGTGGGCATATCTGAATGATGCCTGCAGCAGTAAGCGTCATTCAGATATCATTCTTTTTCACAGCGATTCTGTGCACTGTAAGAACGATCATAGCAGCAGTTCAGCCACTTGATTGTTCTTACAGGTGACAGAAAGGGACACCACCCTCCATGCAGGCTGGGAAGGCCCCGGGGGCGGATGGGATTCCTATTGAGCTGTATTCCACCTATCAGGAGCTGTTAGTACCTAGACCAGTAATGGCGAACCTTGGCCACCCCAGATGTTTTGGAACTACATTTCCCATGATCCTCATGCACTCTGCAGTGTAGTTGAGCATCATGGGAAATGTAGTTCCAAAACATCTGGGGTGCCAAGGTTCGCCATCACTGACCTAGACTTACCGCTTTATTCAAGCGGTTCACTACTTCAGACACTCTACCTGACTCAATGTATGAAGCGATAGTGGTGCTGATACTCAAGCCAGGCAAGGACCCGGAAGAGTGCTCCTCCTATAGGCCTATTTCATTAATCAGCGAAAATTTTGGTACGTGGGGTGATGGATAATTTTATCCATGTGGATCAGACGGGATTTATGGTTGGGAAGGGGACTGACATTAATATCCGCCGCTTGTTCCTCAACCTGGCAACCACTCATAGTAACAGTGGGTCTAGAGTCATAGCCTCACTGGATGCCGAGAAGGCTTTTGACTCTGGAGTGGGGCTATTTGTGGGAGGTGCTGCGACGGTTCGGTTTTGGTCCGTGATTTTTACTGGCTGGGTCTGTTATATTGTGCGCCTAAGGTGAGGATACGGGTGAATAACTCACTCTCTGACTACTTTTTGCTCGGGAGGGGGACCCGCCAGGGGTGCCCGCTGTTGCCTAGCCTATTTGCCCTGGTGGTCTTGGTTCGTGTTTCTAGTCGAATCGTAGGTCTACGGCTGGGCCCTCTGAAAGAGAATATATCGCTATACGCGGATGACACCCTATTGTATGTACACGACGCGGATTCCTCGTTGACTGCTGCCCTAGAGATCTTTGATGTATTTGGGAGGTTTTCGGGGATTCGTATTAATTGGTCCAAATCTGTTCTTTTTCCCCTGGATGCACAGGCCGGGACGTCGGGGACACAGAATCCGCTTCGGTGGGTGGACAAGTTTGTATACCTGGGAGTCAGGGTGGCGAGGGACCTGCGTTCCTTCCACCGCCTCAACCTTTTACCTGTGATCCAGTGCCTCAAAGACCACTGCTCCCGTTGGGCTGACCTCCCTCTTAACCTCCTAGGTATCAATATTCTGAAAATGATCTACCTCCCCAAGTTGACTTACATTTTTAGAAACTGCCCGGTGTGGGTACCCGCTTCTTTTTTAAAAAGAGGGGGGTTGGGACTTTGAATGAGGCATATAGCGATCTTGCCATAGGCCTCCATCCCTGTAAGTGGATAAAAATGGTAAAAGTGGGACTTTGAATGAGATGCGATTTTAGCAAATATGCAATTAAATATAAACATGGATAATTATAAGTAACCATGTGACCAGGCTCAGAATTGTCAACCAAAAAGCACTAAACCAAATTAAACTGTCTAACTGATGTAAGTAAAAACAGAGGTTTAGTTGCAAGCATTTGCAAATACCTGGGAAGCTGCAGCGCCAACTCCACTGCACTCTGCATGGCTGCAGTCCTATCTATAAATTTAAGGTCTCCTGAAAGGGAGCCCAGGTGTGCTAATCACCAGGCAGAGGACAGGTGAGGACCTAAAGCCCGCCCCTACCTAGAGTTGGTATGGCAAATAAGAGCACTGGAAAAAAATAAAAAATAAAAAAGTAGGAGTGGAACAAGGACTGGCCAAAATACCACCAGACTAAAGGCAGACCGACTCCAACTGGGTCCGCCAGTAAAAAAATGACAATGCATTAAAGAACTGATCAGTGGTAAATCTGTGCAGGCACTCCATTCCACTCCTAAATCGCATCTCCATCCCGGGATAATGTTTAAAAAGAGGGGGGTTGGGACTTTGAATGAGGCATATAGCGATCTTGCCATAGGCCTCCATCCCTGTAAGTGGATAAAAATGGTAAAAGTGGGACTTTAATTGCATATTTGCTAAAATCGCATCTCATTCAAAGTCCCACTTTTACCATTTTTACCCGCTTCTTTTTTTTTTTTTTTTTTTTTTTTGGGGGGGGGTGGATAGCTGCATCGGCTCCTTCCTGTGGCGGGGTTCTTCACCCCGATTGGCTAGGGCGACCCTCCAGCTCCCTGTGAGTTGTGGGGGACTTGCCCTTCCTGGCTTGTTGACTTACTACTGGGCAGCTATGTTGGTCACGGTGGGGTGGTGGTTTCAGCAGTCCAGGGCTAATGCGGCTGTCTGTTTGGAGGCGGCCATCGAGGGCTCCCTCACGGAGCTTACCAACCTTGTGTACCGGGGTCCCTCGGCATCCCCTCTGTTGCCGACCCCGACTGTGGCGACCCTTCGGGTCTGGGGGGTAGCTAGGAGACGGTTCCTAAATCCCGACCGGCGGTCCCCCTTTACCCCACTGTTGGGGTAGCCCTTATCTTCCTCATTTCAGAACCATACCGAATCCGCAGCTTTGGGCCCGCTTTGGCATTAAGTTGCTACGCAATGTTTACAGCAGCGGGGCTCTTCTCTCATTCCGAGCTCTGGCGGCCAAGTTTGGCCTTCCTTTATGGATGGCGTTTAGGTATCTGCAGCTCCGTCACGCAGCCAGGGCACAGTTCCCGTTTCCCCCTACTCTTAAAGCGGATCCCATAGAGGACCTGTTGGCACAGGAGACTCTGGCTAAGCCGTTGTCTGAGCTGTATTTTGCTCTCCAGAGGAGGGACTCTCCAAAGATGGAAGCCTTGTGGGATAAATGGAGGGAGGATTTGCCTGAGTTACACAGGGAAACCTGGGAGGAGTGTTTTTGAGGCTAGCTCTAAAGTGGTTATCTCCTCTAGGGATAAGCTGATTCAAACGGAATTCTTCACAGGGTTTATTTTACGCACAGAATTTATCCGCTCCGTTCACCAAATTGCCCCCGATGTCACTCTCCTGATAGCACCTTTTTACACATGTTCTGGACCTGCCCGAAGCTGGCGAGGTTCTGGGCTGCGGTGGGGGAGGCTATCAATTTCCGCCTCCAACTGGAACTACCCTTGTCGGCGGAATTGGCCCTGTTGGGTATACAGGATGACGAGCTGAGGCCTAGATATACCAAGACGCTGATTTCTTTGTTTTATGCTAAAAAGGAGATTCTGCTGAAATGGGTCTCCCCCTGCCCCCACTGTGGGCTCCTGGGGAAAAATGCGGTCAACGCAGTACTTCCATTGTATAAGTTGACGTACATAAGTAGAGGGTGTCCTATGAAGTATGAGAGGATTTGGCGGCCCTGGACTGATCCCTCATATGTTGCTTACCCCTGAGTACGTGGGAGAATTATCCTTGCCGTCTTGGGTGGGCCTCCCCCTCCCTTCCTGCCCACATATGTACACGCTATTCAAACCACATATGTGAGGTATCCCTGCGTGTGTTGGAGCAAGAGCAACAATTTTAGCGCTAGACCACCTCTAAGGCTGCATTCACATCTAGGCGGCAAGTAACGCCGCGTACGCGGCATTACTTGCCGCAATTCGATTCATTTTTTTTTAATACAAATTATCTCCATTGATGTCTATGGCCGAACGCCAATGTCGCCTGAAAAAAAGGGTCCGGGACTTCAATGGGAATTTTCCCCTCCAGCGGCACGAGCGTCGGGCGACAGGCGTTTTGTCGCCTAGATGTGAATGCAGGGTTACTCTAAATATGTAACCTGTTAAACAATTTAAGGCATCGCCTGTGGAGATTTTTTAGTACTGAAGTTTAGCGCCATTCCACAAGTGTGCGCTATTTTAAAGAGTAACATATTGGGTATCTATTTACACTGCGTAACATAATCTTTCACATTATAAAAACAAATTCAGCTGACTTTACTGTTTTGTTAAGTCCTGAAACTGTTTTCTTTAAAAAAAAAAAAAAACACGTTTGAAAAATTGTTGCGCAAATAGTGTGACATAAAACGTTGCAACAACTGCCATTTTATTCCCTAGGCCTAGGGTGTATGCTAAAAAACATACATAATGTTTGGGGGTTAATGAGTAATTTCAGGGAGTAGCGAGTCATTTTCTAGCAAAAAACGTTTTACATGTAGGAGCGGAGTGCCAGAATTGGCCTGGTATAGAAGTGGTTACATAGTTAGTCAGGTTGAAAAAAGACACAAGTCCATCCAGTTCAACCATAAAAAAAAAAAAAATAGACAAACAAAATAAAACGGTACATCCCATACACCCAACTCCATACCCACAGTTGATCCAGGCACATTATACATTATAGAGGCAGGAACATTATAATTTTTTTTTGGTTGATTTACAAACACTTTAATATTAGTGGATTAGCATATGTCTGTCAACTGCTGCCTTCAGAAGAAGGTAAACATTGGCAGCCCTGATATTTCTCTCTCAAAAAAAGTTTACTTTATAGACCCTGGGTGTACACCCAACAAAACAAAGACCTTGGGCATACTTTGTAAATTCAGATCTTTCTCCCTTACTGTCCACAGTACAATGCTAAACTCTGATAGGTCTTCCTCTGATCACATTAGCTTTTCTTACAGGTCTCTCACCATTGTCCACACCATATCCGCTCACTCTGTGCTCCTGCCTGATCTCTCTACAATACCATCTGCTGCATTCAGCATTCCACATTGTATGATCTTGTGTCATATTACCAGGGTTTGACAAACTTGCTTGGAATCTAGGAGCCAGCTAAAAAAGTTAGGAGCCAGAAAACACGCCCCGTCCCGACGAGCACGCCCGCAGAAGCAAACACATACGCGAGTAGCGCCCGCATATGTAAACGGTATTCAAACCACACGAGAGGTATCGCCGCGATCATTAGAGAGAGAGAGCAATAATTCCAGCTCTAGACCTCCTCTAACTCAAAACGTGCAACCTGTAGAATTTTTTTTAAACGTCGCCTATGGAGATTTTAAAGGGTAAAAGTTTGTCGCCATTCCACGAGCGGATGCAATTTTGAAGCGTGACATGTTGGGTATCAATTTACTCGGCGTAACATTATCTTTCACAGTATATAAAAAAAAAAAAAGATGAGTGCTGCAACTTGGGTTGTCCCGATACCAGTATCGGGACCGATACCGAGTATTTGCGGGAGTACTTGTACTCCCGCAAATACCCCCGATACCTAAATACAACTATAAAGATAACTGGAATATTCAGTAATATAAGTATGTAAAAATAGATGTGCAACCTAAAATATTGCAAAACACAGTGCAAAAAATAAAGAACATATTTATATATTTTTTTTTAATATTCTGAAAAAAAAGTCCATAGGGAACAAAGTCCAATTATGAACCGCTCCTAAAGCTTGGTGGTGGTCCAGGAAGCAAAGGTACAAATCTTCCTCCTTTTGTTTCTAAGCTGCAAACACAGGATACTAAAAGTGCAAAGTGGCCACTCTCGGTAAGGGAGATCTTATGGGCTCAGTATCAAAATATTCTCCTGGTAACGGAAGCGATCTGGCCAACCTTCCATCACTGAATCCACTGGGTGTGTTTAGCAAAAAATCCTTCAGTCTCAGTGCAAGTGGAGCAGCAATACAGGGGACCCTATGTATGAAGAGGAAAGATAAAACACTTCATGGTGCAGTACTTTGGTAAAAAAAAAAGTGTACCCATTAATCGAATAGCAGGGCAACTGACATCAAACAATGATTTAAAGCGTAGGTTAAAAAAACAGACATTCACACAGCCGTGGCTCAGACTAACACAGCTGTGAGTCTGGTAATGTCAGGATCTCCGGCTCTGCCCGACGCAGCGTTTTTTGCACTGTTTTGCAATATTTTAGGTTGCGCATCTATTTTTACTTTTTTACATGTGACTTTGTCCCCAAACAAAATTTACGTCCTATTTTCCCCATAAATAGGGGCTTTCTTTTGATGGTATTTGATCCCCTCGCCCACTATCACGCTTAAAGGGACCGACATACAGCTAGGGCTCATCCCAGGAGTCTTCAGAATAGAAGGGGGTTTTTCTCAGAAAAGCACAATCTCCTGCCTGTGTGACTGAGCTAAGGGCAGATGGATTCCAGGAAGAAAATGCTACATAAATCCATGCCCTTACTCCAGGTGGCCAGGGCCAGAAATGCTAGGGAGGTGATTTCAAAGCAATTTCTCTGCAAAATAAAGCATGGGGTAGGGCTGGGGAAAAAATTGATTTGAATCGCGTTGCGAGGGCAAATAGATTCAGATTTTTTTTCTATAGGACCGGCGCTCTGTGGACTAGGCTGAAGCCGCGGTTTCGCCTAAAAATCCTGCTTGCGGCTTTTTCCCAGGATCTCGGCGAGCTGCTGGTAGGATTTTTTTAGGTGATGCTTCGGCCATTGCCTAAAAACTTTGGACCGTGGTGCGGTGTCCATCAGCAAAGACTCAATTTGAATCGCGAATCGATGTTTTTTTGGAGGAGGGGGGCAAAATCACCCAGCTTTAGCATGGGGATATGAATGGATGAGTTTGCTTTGAATATTAAAAATGAATTAGTGTTTTGGTTTGTGAAGATCCGCTTTAAGGTCTCTTGCACAGGGGTGTCATTATTTACTGATTACTCACTTGACGGAAAGTCCCTGATAAAAAAATAAACTGTGTAAAGACCTGCATAATGAGTATAAAATTTCTTCATTGCCAGTGTTGTAATATACTCAATTATACTTGAGTACACACACGAATGCAAGTAAATTACTACTCTTAAAGCGGTGTTCCCAGTTAAAAAAAAAATAAAAAATTTAAATACTGCAGCTGCTGGTATTTAATCAGACACTTGCCTGTCCCAGGGTCCAGCAATGCGGGCGTACGAAGCCCCACTCCTCTCCCCCTCTCCGTGGCGCTGGCATAACTACTGTGGGCGCCCGGCTGTGGCTTCACGAGCACGGGCCACACTGTGACTGGCCGGGCAATCATCTGGGACCTGTGACGCGTCCCAGATGTTTGCCAAGAGCGAGGGGGAGAGAGAGTTGAACTTCCTTCCGGTGCCCTGGGAGGAAGTGGGAGCTGAAACCCTCTAAAAAGACATGCCAATTTTTTAAGATTTATGGCCCTGTAAGCATCGCCGCTGCATTACTGATCGTTTCTCCATAGACAATGATAGGGCTTCGACCCAAGGATTATATTCATAATCGATTAGTTGGTTAATTGTTTCCATTAATCAAAACCTCAAAATTGTATACAAGTTTAGTCATGTAAAGTTTAAAAAAAGACAATTTATTCTTGAATATCTATATGCAGTGGTAAATCTAAATCACCAGCGATATAGTTAGGGAACAAAACATCTAAGCAACTCTGAGAATAACAGGCAAAAGATATCTTGACATAGGCAGGTAGCTTGTTGAAAGCTACCTGACCCTGTTGTCTTATGCTGGCCATATATAATTCAATTATTGAATGTAATCCTCCACAGTAAGAACATTCTATGCATTAAGGGGAAAGAGCCCCCCCCCCCCCGTTTTTTTTTTTCCCTTACCTGACCCCGATCGTCCTAGAGATGCGCATGATGTGCATGAGTTCGGCCACTGTGCTACCATGGTATGCGGCTCTCCGTGGGGGCACTTAAAGAGGAGGAGCCAGGATCGCTGCGGGGGACACCAGAAAAGGAGGAACAGGGCTACTCTGTGCAAAACCCATGCATAGAGCAGGTAAGTATAACATGTTTGTTATTTAGAAAAAATATCAAACTAACATTTCACTGGACCTTCTTATTAAAGTGATTGTAAAACAGTAAAAACTTAGTGAGTTCCACCCATGTTTTATGTTTGTCTGTGCTGCATGCCCTAATCTCATAGTGTTCAGAATGAACAATTTTTATTTGTTGCTTGTAAATACCTTATTTTGTAGTCCTTCATTACTTCCTCCTCCTTATTAGCCTAGGCTATTAAGTCACAAGGCTATTTGCAAGGGTTTCTGGGATAGGCATCATGTTTCCCAGTAGTCCTTGCAAACCTGACTGAAACCTATTACATTGCTTGTGCAGCACTGAGCATGTGCGAGATATGCAAAGCTGAAATCCAGGAAGTCATACAGTCTGGCTTCATGATGCCCACACTTAAGATGGCCACGGTCTATTTCTAGATTATAAACTATCTAAATGCTGTAACAACCTAACAAAACGGACCTTAGTTTACAGACTAACTTTACTAGAATACATTAAGCTTGTGTATTACAGGGGTATTTATATTTAAAAGTGAAATTGTGGGTGGAACTCCCCTTTAATTTGGACAGCCAGTGCATCAATTAATTGAACCATCTCAACACCACCTGAAGTGAACATGTAGTTTCAAACCCTGTGCTCAGAGGTCAGCCACCGCATCCCAGTGAAATTAACACTTACCAGCATGCACGCCTTTTAATGTGCGTCTGTCATCCAGTAAGCCTGTCAAGCAACACGTCTCATCAGGGTTAAGCTTATGATAAATAAAGCTTAACAGGAGCCAGATATAATCCTTGTGGTTTAGTAATTTTAATCTGGATGCATAAAAACAAAAGAAAGTAGCATAAAAACCTTGCATATGAAGCCACTGCCCACCTGGATTCGAGCAGCGATGTGACTGGCAGCACTAGTATCTCCTTCGGATGCGTTTCGTCCAATAGGATGTTATCAAGGGATGACGCAAACATTAAAGGCGTACATGCTGTTGTGATGGCAGCCATTGTCTCGGGTAAGTAACCAGTTTACTGGGATGTGGTGGCTGAACTGAGCAAGGGGTTTGAAACTACATGTTCACTTCATGAGGTGCTGGAGATGTTTTCACTTCATTGCTGACACTGGATTTTTTCGGTTCTTACAATGGAGCATTACATTCAGTAATTGGGGACTCTATTTTCCAAAAATGCAAGTTTTTTACATTATTTATGTAAGTTGGGTATACTGCTTGTTCATGACGTCGTCCTCCCCACAGCGCAGAGATGTTTTTTTTTTTTTTTTTTTTCTAGTCATTAATGGGGTCAAATTGTTTGTTTAAAAACCACAGTGATGGGAAAAATTCAAGAGAATAGTGGACTTTTCTTGATTGAATACATTTTTGGACAGTGTATGTGGTTGTTTAGAAATGACATTTATTTTAATGTTGAGCAAGTGAACTTTTTCAAATGACATTCGTCCATCGTATGTACAAAGAATTTCCGTACATACCGGTATATTCTGGCCCCCATAATAGTTTATACCTGTCGTACATTTAGTCCTTTCTAGTACAAAAACAGTGGATGACTACTAGAAGTGCTTAATGTGTCTGTTAAGACTGGTGTGTGTTTTCTAAAAAAAACTCTACCCCCACTTGTATTTACCTCAGCCCAATCTTCTTTCAGAGATGTGCACAAGAGCCTCAGCAGGAGACAATCAGGAAAGAGAGGTGGAGGGCCGAGCCACAGCTCTATGGGTGAATTGATGAGCAGGGCAGTGGCTTGGGAACCCCCAATGCAAGCTGCTTGCTCTGGGGGCACTTGGCAGGTGGGAGGGGCCAGGAGCACTGGCGGGGGAACCCAGAAGAGGAAGATCAGTGCTGCTCTGCAAAACCACTGCATGGAGCAGGTAAGCATGGCATGTTAGTTATTTTGAAAAAAAATAAAAAATCTTTCAGTCAGTTTTCCTAGAAGTAGGATATATAAAGGGTAATTTAACTACTTGCCTACCGCCCGCCGTCATGTGACGGCAGGAAGATGAGGCTTTTTTCTGGGTGGATGTCATATGACCCGTTTCTCCTTCCAGGCTTCTAGGGGGCG